>JADDOH010010495.1:0-20527 GCA_016648135.1 Agrypnia vestita
AAAAAACAGCAATATGACTATTATTATAAAAGATACTGTTTTATAAATTTAATATGTATGTATGTATGCATATGTATACATTTGTAAACGATCATGCATGCTGATATATAATGTACACTGTTATCTAGATACGTATCAGATTTTTATTTTATTGTAATAGGTGTAAACCACAGAAATAAAATAAATAAAAATGTTCTGGCAAGTAACTACTTTCTGGTAGGTAGTAAGTACTCTTAAATTATTTATCTCTTTATTTATAATTGCTAATAAATAAGAGTTGGTTGTGTCAAAATGCCAGTGATAATTAATACAATAATACAAAAGCTGATAAAACTATTTTTCTGATTATGTTAAATTTAATTTAGTACCAATGTGATACACAATAATCTCTTAGTCAAGAAATCAAAAGTACAACAAAATGGATACCGAGTCCTCGCATATAAAGGATCAATAATTTCGGTGTCTGTCCATCTACCCGTTCGTCTGTGTGTCAATCTGTCCCCGTAACTTCGTGCGACGTCCGTAATTTCGTTCGAATTCACGTCTAAAAAAACGTATACGTCAATAATACGTCACGTATTCCACAATCATCCTTTACTGTCAGTAAAATCTCGTGTTCCAGTGTGTCGAATGTCTTTTTGAAATCTATACATACTATTCCTACTTTTTATCATTCAAATAATTCTCACAATATTTTGAGTAGGTATATAGGTTGAGTAGGTATATAGGTTGAGTAGGTCCCGCCACAATGTGGTCTGCGCAACTCTGGACGTTATTTATTTTTATAATTTCGTCCCCGTTACGTCTGTAATAAGGTGTTAGAATCCGTACTCATAAATCATATTTTCGTACGAGTTTATTAATCGATTATTTATGTAAAGACACTATACCAAAATAAACGATATACCTACGTTAGTTTTGGATTTTTTAAATTATTATTGTATTTTGAGTATATACATTGATACGATGAAAATAAATTTCATTTAGGAAGATAAGCGATAAGCATTATTATCATTCTGTTATAGTTAAATAAAATATTTGTTTATTACTCAAGAGGCGGCGCCCTAATCTTGAATCAAGGAATACTATATTTCTCCGTATGATTTTTTTTCGTCATATCAGTATACTCATATATTTGTGTACAAAGAAAGTAATATATAATGAAGAGTCTGGATATCTAATTTATAATGGTACCGCGCTTAGATTAGCTTCACCTGTTTGTCTGGGCGGAATATTCAAATCGGTACTTCACCCGTTTTCCAATGTCCAATCGAGCTGAAATTTTGCACACATACGTATTATTGATGACATTAAATAATACAAACCTAGAAAAAATAACAGAAATCCGTGATCTTGGTGTCATTTTTGATCATAAACTAGAATTCAAAAGTCACATCAACATTATTATGAATAAAAGTATGAAAACCTTAGGTTTCATACTTAGATCAATACAGGACTTTGAATCAATTAATGTAATAAATCTCTTATATGTATCCTTGGTCCGTAGTCAGTTGGAATACAATTCCATCATTTGGTCTCCTTTTTACAGGGTTCATATAAAAAATATAAAAAGGGTACAACGTAAATTCCTAAAATTTATAAATTTTAAGCTTCATATTCCGATCGACCAAATAAACTACAAATATTTGCAAACTAATCTTAATCTCCTAACCTTGGAAGATCGAAGAAAATTAACAGATTTAATATTCCTTTTTAAAATATTACACTCAAATTTCGACTGTTGCGAACTCCTGAATAGTATTAATTTTAAAGTACCTAACAGTAGGACCCGCCAAAACATGCTGTTTTATTGTGACAATTTGGACACAAACTATCGTTCAAATTCTAGCATACCTCGGATGCACAAACTGGGCAATGAACTACCTACATATGTCGACATTTTAAATCTATCTCTCTCAAAATTTAAAAAATCATTATATGTTCATTTCTTTTCAAAATATTAAATTTTTATATAATGTCTTAAATGTTTTATATATATCTGGCTATTCAAATTTAATATTGCTATATTATCGGTGAGTAAAAATTTCTGAGATCACTACTTTACACTTTTTTGCATATATACTTTTTTTACATATATGTCTAACCTCATTATGTTTAAACTATGTATATATACTTTTTTACATTTATACCCTTTATTTTTCTTTTACATATAATCGTTTGTTGTATTTTAATTATGTATAAACCTGTTGTAAAAGGCTATTAAGCCGTGTAATTAATAAAATAATAATAATAAAATAATAATAATAATAATACGGATTCACTAAGCAATCAATGAATCCATGATATATATTTAACCATTTTGTGGTTTTTATAAAGCGGGGAAAGGTTGCAGGAAGTCGGGCCCCGGAGGAAGGAGAGCACCTGGCCAGCCTGCTGCGGAGGTGTTGCTGCCGCACTGTAGTGATGATGGCAGCAGACAGCCGACTCCGTTGAATGGATAGGGCACAGGAAGAAACATAATACTATATAATTCCAAGGTTCATTACAATTCATATATTTAGAACATAAAATTACACGTAATAGTATTAATTTTTTATCGAAAAATTGTTTTCTTTTTGAGGTGCTCCATCTTTACATTATGTATATTAATTACCTCTTACATCTTTAATTTGCTTTTATTATGCAGACAGCCAGTGGACACAACATGTAAATGTTATGTACCACGGGAGGCACAAGGTAAGTTTTTTATTAAATTTTTATTTAAATAGAGATACGAACGCGGAATACGTGTCACATCAATATTCTTACTATTTTCAAACTAAGATAAACACTTGTGCTATGAAAATAGGACTTACTCGCTGGTCTGGAGTGAGGTTCGAACCCGCGTACTTTGGATCACGAGGTGAGAGTCCTAACCACAAGACCAACAAGCTACACTACTTAATTTTACTAGGTACTACGTTAATTTTGTTATATTTGTTTTGTTATGGTGATTTAGCAATGTACTTTTATTTTACACATTAATTTGTTATCTTCTTGTTATATACTGGTAATGTATCAGTGTTACTTTTATTAGATGTAACAATGTAACTCATCTAGTATATATCGTCGCTGTGTATATAAAATAGCCTATGTGACGTTTAGTACATTCTGAGATAAACGAATAAAACTGTAATTTATATAAATTAACTTTGTAAACACCACTTATTTATTGAAAACTTTTTTAATATTTTGATTATGTATACATCAATTTTTAAATTTTATTTTTGTTATCCTGACCAAGAAGCCATTGGCTTCGAAACATGTTGAATTTTTTAGAATAGATTTAAAAAATATTTTTAATAATTACTTAGCAAACTTTCTAGGTAAACAAAACTATTTTTTAGTAAATGTCCATTACTTATATGAAAAATTTACATTTTTTCATGTTTTGGGCATATAGGTTTAATTCTTTGCATACTTTCGGCACATAGGCTTTATTCTATACTGACTCGTAGCCACAGAATGTGAGTTGAGTATGGGGAAAGTATTATGTAACTATTACGACTAGCTGAAGGTGATATATAACCACTTTGACTTAGCTTACTATCAAAAGTATGTTTTGCAGGGAGGGGGGTGAGTTTTCATTAATGATGGTCAAATCACTGGTTTTAGCTAACCCTGTCTCTATAAAAATGTTTAAATCATCTTTGCGTTCTCTTCTGTTATTTTATTGTGTCTTTCATTAAAAGAATTTTGCTTCAGTTATTAAAAATAATATTATTTTCTCCAAAAGTGCAAAATAATTTTGTGGTGACATTATTAATACAATTAATAAAAATTAACTTTGTTTTCACTACTTTTGTATTGAAAAATATCAACATGTTTCAGAGCACATGGCCCGTTCGTGATTAAAAATCCTAAATCGAAGTATAGACCATAAAAATATATATGGAAAATGAATAATAATGAAGTACCTACTAACAAGACACAAATTTTATTAACTATTAACACATTTTCTTATTTTCAGAATTTCTAATATGTCAAACTGTGATTCTGTATAATTCGTATGTAAAATTTGAAAAACGCTTATTACAACATATGAATTCTTTAGAAAAAATAAATAAAAAACCAACACGAATGCGACCACCGTACAAGAACAAAAGATGAAATAAGATAAGTGTTCAGAAAGAAAAAAGATCGCAAACTTCTATCAAGTACAGTGGAATGAAATTATACAGGAAAATACCAGGGCATTTAAGGGATAACAATTTTAAGATATAACAATTTTAAGATTTAAGATAACAAAATAACGAATTTTAAGAGAAAACCAAAAAAATGTGTGATATTTACTTTTGAATACATATTTCTATTTTATGGCTGTTCAGAATCGTCTAGAAAGTAGAATTAAGAATGCAAATACCGAGGTGAGTGAGGATTGAAAAGAAGATATACATCAAGTAGAGATGAAACTTGGATGTCATGGCGCTGTCAGACTGTCGGTCAACGACTGTGCGGAAGACATGTTGAAGATGAAACGTTTTGAATGCGTTCCAGTTTGTTGGATGCTCTTCGTTGACATCCAGATAACACACATCAGCACACTCAAGCAGGGGAAGAAGTAGGGAGTGGGTCAATGTTATGTCACAGTGAATTGGGAGAGAATTTTGAGCCTGCCAAGGATATGAATAAGTACAGTAAAATACCTTTTTGCTGATACGCAAATATTTATTAAAAATTAAGAATTTAAGAATCTGGCAAAGAGGAAAAATATGTTATTTTAATTCAATCAATTCCATATCGATTACAAATGCTCATTGGTCACGTTTAATATACAATACTTCGGAATGATAAAGTTGATATGATTAGTATAGCATAAATATGAAAAGTAACAAACGCGATGTTTCTCGCTATCTCCAAAACAAGTACCTGTTGAGCTGTTTTGATGGAAATATCATCTACAGGTCTGAGGCCTGGAGCAGATAAGATAAGTCGGAATTTTTTGACACCAATATTTTTATTGATAAACGAAAATTATCCGTCAAATGCATTACGTAATGTTCAAATGTCTGCCGTACAAAATGATTCTTATATCACAGTTACGGAAAACGAACACATTTAATTTAAATGTATTTTTGATATCTCAAGGTGGTGTATAACCCTTCAGTAAAAATGTCTTATTGCGATAAAGTGCGTTTTATTTACTAAGACATTAAACTTTTAAAGAGTAGATAGTTTAACCTTTAATAATCAAATAAAACACGACTTGGTATACACATTAAATATTTCATTTCTTTATTCAATATGAATAAACACCCCTACAAGTTTCGGGAACGAAGTTCCCTTCCTCAGGAGGATACAGTGTATGCCAAATAAAATGATCATTATATAGACATAAAGTTATCTAGGGGGGTGGTGAGTAGGCGGAGTAAATAGAAGTGGGGGGGAGGTGTAAGGGAATAATTAAGGTATTGTCAACGTTGGTTTTTTAATTTTATTTATAATTGGAAAAGTGTTAAGAATAGGGTTGCCTGGGAATTGAATTTGACTATTTATTATATTGTTATTCAGGTTAATATTTTTCTTATTTCTATGATTTCTTTTTTTTATATTTTGGTTGATATTATTTTGTTACACCCTATAAGGCAAGTAATATATTTTCTTAATTTTTTTGTTTGAAATATCATCAATTAGTTTGGTGTTATATCCGTTATTTGTAGTTATCTGTAAAATTATACTTAATTCGTTATTATAATTTTTGGTAGATGAAGGGATAGTCAATAATCTGTTAATGATTTAATGAAAAGCTGAAACTTTCTGTGCAATTGCATGGTTATACGTATTGTGAATCACTATGTCTGTAAAAGTATATTTTCGAAATATGTTAAATTCTATTTTCTGTTTACAATACACAAAGTTGAAACTAATAAATTAATGCTATAATTATGGCCGTTTTCTAATGTAAATATAATGTTTTTGTGAAGTTTGTTTAAAAAATTAAGGAACATTTGGAGTTGTCTTAGTGTGCCAGTCCAAGCACAGATCCCATCATCCACGTACCTTTTCCAATAAAATACATAGTTCCCGAAACTCGTAGGGGGGTTTATTCATATTGAATAAAGAAAGTAAATATTGAGTGGTGTACACCAGGTCGCATTTTATTTAATTATTTAATATGTCACCACAAAGTTATTAATCGTTCATTCAAGAAGTTTAATCTTTTCTTAATTATTTCAAAACTTGCAAGACCCAAGTATTTTTTTTAAACGCGTCAAATAAACAGATCGTTTTTAAGAGCACCCAGATATCTTGGAGGTCCAACATTACAATCCGTGTACGTGTGACGTAATATTGATGTTTATATGTCATTATTGCACAATTGTTTATGTAGACATAAAAACACAGGATGCAATTTCTGCTTCCTGTCTCGGGTTTCTAATGACAATAATTTACGTATCTCCTTTACTCCACATTGCCCTCACTCAACGTGTGCCGCTAATTAGACCACGTATATTCACGACTGCTTTCCAAACGTATCTTTTTAAATTTCTCAAGTCATAAATGTAAATTAATTAAGTAATTACGCAATTTAATTACGAATTCTGGGGAAGTAAACATCAAATATGGTGGAATATCGTCAGTGTAAGTCTTATCTCTGTCTGCAACTTGTCTTGAAACTGTATATATCCCTTTTTAATTCGGAAGTTTCGCACGCTATTTAAAACGTCACATTCAAAGCAATACGACAGATGTCGCCGGCATGTACAGTGTCCGATAAAATAATGCTTCGGCATTTTTATTTTTATGTAAATAATGATACTGACTTTGTAAAATTAATAAACTTTGCAAAATGGTTATGCCTGTCGGAAGAGCTATTGCTATGCTGAACAATGTTACTCTGGATATTGATCTGTTCCATGTCTCTGAGAGGATTTTCCGAAGCAGGATTTTCCTACACGTTTGATATAAATGAATTTATATACGTGTGTTATTTTGTTGTTTGTATATTTTCTCACTTATTAATAATATTTACAAATAAACATATGTTTGTAATGTAAATGTTAAATTAAAAATAAATAAATTGAATTGAAAATTAATTAATGATTAATGTACTATCATTAGGAATACGTCTCTTTACGATATTTGAGAGTGATTGTTGGTCACGAAGTGAGTCAAATATTGACTACAAGTTTCCTCGCTAACAAAGAAGTCGACAAGAACATTAATTCGACATTAATTCGGGTGACAACTGCTAGAATCACGTGATATTTTCACGAGATAACAATTATTCAAATATATTATCTTATAAAGTAATCAATCACTCTCTGGTTCGGCGTATTAGATTAGTAGATTAAAAGTGTTTTATTTTATTTTAATACTTAATTAATATTCATTTCCTAGGATCTTAAGTAATGCAGTGTATTTGCCCTTACGTTTTTAGACTTTCTTGCTTGTATGAGGTGCACACTGATCACACCAGAAACATGTATATCACCATCGTCAGCCCTGATGATGGACCCTGCAAGGGGATCCGAACGTTGAACAGAAAGGTCGTTTTAACACGGCATAATAACCCAGAAAACACAAACCAGAAGATACTGGCCCTGTGAAGGGTCTCAACAATCGTGGAGCTGCTTGCGGAGATACGGAGATGAACAAGACGAGAGTGTGTCAGGACTTAAGAGTGAGGCGCTCAATCCTCTTTTTTAAATTCTTTGTAGGTATTTTCAGTATCTTTTCGACATGTTCAATATATTTACATAATATCAATACAATAAAGATATTGATTGCAAAATCACATTTCGTAAATTTTCGTTCTTCCTAATTCTATTTCAAAATTTTATCGAACTTATCTATAGTAACTGACTCTTCGAAAATGTATTTGATGATTATGAATATCAAAATTTCTGTATTGACACTGAGTACTTACTGTAATAATACGAAGCATAAGATAAATTGTGTTATTTTAAATATTTTTACTCCCTTTCTTTTAACTCGTAGCGTCTGCGGTTTTTAACCGTTTAACCGTGATCCAATCAAGCTGAAACTTTATAGGCAGACTCGTGGCGACGATAAAAATGATCTAACAATTTTTTTGTTTAAAAAAATTTAATAATTAAAGTATAACTTTTTTCAAATGATTTCAAAAATACAAATGAGTAATGACGATATCTGATTCAATGAGAAAGGGATTATAAAAGAACATGGTTTTTATGGGTTAGTTTTTTATTAATCTCTTTTTGAAAATTATGAATATTTTGACCATTTTTATCATCTTGCGCTTTTGAAATACTTGTGAAATGTCTTTCCTCCTCCCAAACCCACCCCCTTAGTAAATTCTCAATACAAATCGACACCATTTGGCAGGTCTGACATAAAGTTTTCCCAATTATTTTTCAGGACCCTGCGGAAAACTTTCCCCTTTCCCTTTACCTCACCCTCTCACCCAATTTGTTTTCTGTACAAATCTATACCGCTTGACAGAACTGACCCAAAGCGCTTATTCTTTATAACTTGGGACCTTGCGGAAGCCATCTCCCTCCCCCCTCGCAGCACTCCCTCACATATAAATGTGGCGCGATCCCCATTTAACTTAATACTGCAATATTAATTCCAAATTGAGAATGATACAGTCTTCCCTCCCTCCTAACATCTCCCCACCCCCGCCCCGCCGCTGTAAATTATAAATTAAGAGGAATGCAATTCCATAATTTTCAATTGCATAATGATTCATTATTTGTCGAAAAGTCATGCATGTTAGAGGGATATTAATATGCAATGAGTTTGTATGCGTTTGAAAGAGCTGCTAGTGTACCTTGGTGCCCTAAATGTTCTGTGTTAATTTTTTCTCTCCAAGTGTTTCTTAACATAACTGAACTATTTTTTCTTCACAATACTTGTTTTCTATTTCAGTGCAATTAGTAATATTTAATTAATTTAATTTCCTTGGCTTTTGAGAAATGTTGTCGAAACGTACAAATGAATGAAATATAATTTTTGTTTAAATGTACATAATAAAATCTTAATTATTATGTTATCTATCGTTAGGTAATGTTCAAAAAATAAATTTATCCCAAATATAAATCTAAAATTATTAAAACCTGATTGAAATAAAAAACATTACAAAATATACTATCGACAATGCTTAGCTGTGAAGTCCATTACATTCATACTGTAGAATGAGTCGATCGTCAGAAAAGTCTGTGTCACCCCACATCATAATATTGTATATTTCGACACTTTGTATGGTAAATGTAGCGATGGTATTTTAACCGGTGACACATAACCGTTATCTGAGATTGTAACGATGATTAGCAACTGATTTCTTGTAAATGGACGGTCAGCCATCAGCACTAGACAATAGTTTTATCTCAGTTACCACTAACCGATACAATCAAATACAAATCTCAAATAACAGTACCAGGTGTAACCGGTTAAAATAAAGGTTTGCCCATCACTAGTAAAATGTCAAAAAATAAAAGTATATATATTTTGATGACAATTAAATCGTGCACTGCACATGCGCGTCTCTGGCCGAGAGTTTAAACTCCTTTTACCGCTCAGAATTTTCTGATAGTTTTCGTTTAATCCAAGCCGAAAACCGTTGTTGGAAAAAGTTATTTAAAACTCGAGATTAAACTCTACCGTGCCTTAAATCCACCTTGATGGAACTGGGCCTGAAGACGATTTGCGATAAGATAATAAATCGTGATATGGTTTCGATACCAAATGTAGAACAAACATCTCAAAGGAAAACGTTCAATGTTCATTCATATAAGTGTGAATAAGATGAAAATATAAAATATTATTACTTGGAAATAAATTGTTATATTATTTGAAGAGTACCGTCTCTATCAACTCCCCTGAAGTTTTTGCTAATGGCTGCGGACACCCTGGATGTGGTTGGAGGACGTCGGGAATGTATCATTTCCATTGTCCCTCTGATCCCGTCGACCAATCACGAGAGCGGGTACGCGCGCGTAGCTCGCGCCACTCCCCCTTTCGGGATTCCTTCCTCGCTCGTTCTACTTATCTTTCAATGTGAATATCGCATCAGCAATAAATTTAGTGAATACACCACCCGTGAGTATTTATTCTCGCTTCCCGAGTGTGCCTCACTACACGCGACACACTCCTGCACTGGAAGAAGCCGCTGATAGAGTCGGACTTATTCATATAATACTACAATCTATTTCCAAGTTATGATATTTTATTGAGGCTATCAAAATATTGTTGTATTAATTTGCATTGTAAGTTGCAGCTCTCCTAGTCCGGAGAGTACTAGTTTGATTTCGAGCTTGGGATGTGTTTCGCTACAGTAACTGTGCGTCATGGCCAGTTGCAGTGTTACAATTTAAATGTACTGCCCCCTGTCTCTGCCAGTACTCTCTCTGCAATAGTGATGGGTCCGCTCTGTACTCACTACTACAATGTAGTACTACACTACATTGAAGTGCACACTTCGCACGTTTTGAAGTGTAGTGCACACTACAAACTACAAACACCAAAGTTATTGAAAGTATAAACTTCAAATAGTACACTTCATTTCAAAAAGAACACTACAAAGTATATACACTTCAAAGTTATTGAAAGTATGAGAAACATACTTAAAATAGTGCATTTTTTACGTGAAATTTTTGGAAAGTTGATGTAGCTAAACGAAGAAATCCCTGGAAACTGTAACAACCCCCCCCATGATTTGAAAAATTTTTGGAATCGATTGAAGAAATCTGGCTGGCGACCTTTTTTATTACTTTGGAGAAAATATCGTCATTTATCTTCAATATTTTTCTCGTTGACCTTTTTTTTTTAGCTCGCCAAAGTTTTATTTGGGAAAAAATATTAATGCACTCACTAGTACTACATTACTTCATTACTTCATTTCATTACACTTCACTTCATTATTACTACAATTACTTCATTACTTCACTTCATTTACTTCACTTCAAGTAGTTTTTACTACAATTGTAGTGTACACTTTGTAGTCTTCAAACTGGTGAACGTGTGTGTGTTGTAGTCTTCATTTTGAAATGTAGTTTTTCCCTTCGCTACTCTGCAACCCTTCCCACGAGGGTGAAGTAATACAGACAGAAATACGTCAAGCACTCGTTATCATGGGTTGATAATATTTATTCATATTTGGCTCAGGTGATTTGGATGTTATATATTGTTATCAAAAGTAAATACGCCAGTGAAAAATCTTATTATTTTATTTAAAATACATTAACATTGTAGTTATGATTATAGAACGTAGTTTAAAGATTCATGTCACAAAAAATTAAATCTACCGAAAAAATCTCTCGAAACACACAAAAAACTTCATGAGTTAGGTAGGTACATTATTTATTATACGTGTATAATTGCATTATCTTATCGCTATAATTTTTATATTACGCAAAATGTTTTTGGGATTCACGGAATTTCCGGAATGAATGTGTTCAGATTTCGTATCTTGGTGGTAATCAAATATTCTTTGGATACGTTTTCGTTGTGTTGTTTTTGAAAGTACATTTGGACAAGCTCAACCATAATACCAATTGTCTATTTTATACTAATTTTTGATGAAATGATCCAGACAAATTAAATTAGCAGCTATTTTTTTTTACTATCAGCTATCGGCAGAATATCCCAGAAAACTATACACAGAAGATTCTGAACGGCCGTGAAAACCTAAGGACATTTTTAATGTCCATTGAACTCTAAATAAAATCAAACTGGTTATATGGTCCATTAAATAAAGGTAAAATTTAATTTCTTGTGAAACCTTGAATAAATACAAATAAATTTTGTGGACTTTCAAGTACAAGTAACCTTGAAAAAAATACAGCAGCCAGTAATAATTCCAAAAGGTTTTGACATTTACTTTGATGGAAGACTCAACTTCTTTTATATGATTGGAGTAAAACCATTTCGACAATACTTTACATCGAAACATTAGCTGTGAGTTATTGCTATAATCGATACTGTTTTTGATTCTTTATATGTTTTGAGAGCAAGCATTCATATTTTATCATTTCGCCTTAATCTTTTAAAACCCATTTTGAAAACGAAATACGAAATATTTCAACATATGGAACAAATTTATTTGCAGTATCGACAATAATACTATGAATATTTTTCACTAAAATCATCAACATCATCACAATTCAACCAAAAGGACCAATGAATGTACTTAAGATGATCATTAATAGAAGCGTAGTCTGCTGTATGAAAAATTCGTGAAAATGTGTGATATCCATGTGGTTTGACATAGTTGTACTCAATGCTTATAATCAAGGGTGGATGGTGTATATCCACAGAAATTAAATATTCTTCTGCTGGATCCACTTCCGTGAGTTTATCACTTGAGAAAACAAGGCCAAGGTTGCGATTATTTCAATAAAACATATTGTTTTCATGTGTCACTAGTAGTCACACCATCACTAGTAAAATGTCAAAAAATAAAAATATATAATATATATTTTAATGACAATGTCAATAAAATCGCGCAGCGCACATGCGCGTCTCTGGCCGAGAGTTTAAACTCATTTTACCGCTCAGAATTTTCTGACACAATTCGTTTGACACTAGAAGCGCCGCCGTCTCATTTTTGTCCCATCCGCAGGTTTGATTATCTTTAACTTTTTTATTTAGGTTGGTAAAACTTTTTCACTTGTGATAAATT
Organism: Agrypnia vestita; assembly: GCA_016648135.1. Classification (NCBI taxonomy): domain Eukaryota; kingdom Metazoa; phylum Arthropoda; class Insecta; order Trichoptera; family Phryganeidae; genus Agrypnia; species Agrypnia vestita. The sequence continues at coordinate 12,605 of JADDOH010010495.1, forward strand.
AAGGTATTTATATAATTCAAAATGTTTTCAATCTAACCTATACAAATTAAACGATTGGTGCATCTCTAACAACCTATTTTTAAATGTTGATAAGTGTAAATCACTATCCTTCTGCAGAAATAAATCTCCCATTTCCTTTTCGTATTCAATAAATAATACAAACCTAGAAAAAATAACAGAAATCCGTGATCTTGGTGTCATTTTTGATCATAAACTAGAATTCAAAAGTCACATCAACATTATTACGAATAAAAGTATGAAAACCTTAGGTTTCATACTTAGATCAATACAGGACTTTGAATCAATTAATGTAATAAATCTCTTATATGTATCCTTGGTCCGTAGTCAGTTGGAATACAATTCCATCATTTGGTCTCCTTTTTACAGGGTTCATATAAAAAATATAGAACGGGTACAACGTAAATTCCTAAAATTTATAAATTTTAAGCTTCATATTCCGATCGACCAAATAAACTACAAATATTTGCAAACTAATCTTAATCTCCTAACCTTGGAAGATCGAAGAAAATTAACAGATTTAATATTCCTTTTTAAAATATTACACTCAAATTTCGACTGTTGCGAACTCCTGAATAGTATTAATTTTAAAGTACCTAACCGTAGGACCCGCCAAAACATGCTGTTTTATTGTGACAATTCGGACACAAACTATCGTTCAAATTCTAGCATACCTCGGATGCACAAACTGGGCAATGAACTACCTACATATGTCGACATTTTAAATCTATCTCTCTCAAAATTTAAAAAATCATTATATGTTCATTTCTTTTCAAAATATTAAATTTTTATATAATGTCTTAAATGTTTTATATATATCTGGCTATTCAAATTTAATATTGCTATATTATCGGTGAGTAAAAATTTCTGAGATCACTACTTTACACTTTTTTGCATATATACTTTTTTTTACATATATGTCTAACCTCATTATGTTTAAACTATGTATATATACTTTTTTACATTTATACCCTTTATTTTTCTTTTACATTTAATCGTTTGTTGTATTTTAATTATGTATAAACCTGTTGTAAAAGGCTATTAAGCCGTGTAATTAATAAAATAATAATAATAATAAAACGGATTCACTAAGCAATCAATGAATCCATGATATATATTTAACCATTTTGTGGTTTTTATAAAGCGGGGAAAGGTTGCAGGAAGTCGGGCCCCGGAGGAAGGAGAGCACCTGGCCAGCCTGCTGCGGAGGTGTTGCTGCCGCACTGTAGTGATGATGGCAGCAGACAGCCGACTCCGTTGAACGGATAGGGCACAAGAAGAAACATAATACTATATAATTCCAAGGTTCATTACAATTCATATATTTAGAACATAAAATTACACGTAATATGCATTTTCATTGTATTAATTTTTTATCGAAAAATTGTTTTCTTTTTGAGGTGCTCCATCTTTACATTATGTATATTAATTACCTCTTACATCTTTAATTTGCTTTTATTATGCAGACAGCCAGTGGACACAACATGTAAATGTTATGTACCACGGGAGGCACAAGGTAAGTTTTTTATTAAATTTTTATTTAAATAGAGATACGAACGCGGAATACGTGTCACATCAATATTCTTACTATTTTCAAACTAAGATAAACACTTGTGCTATGAAAATAGGACTTACTCGCTGGTCTGGAGTGAGGTTCGAACCCGCGTACTTTGGATCACGAGGTGAGAGTCCTAACCACAAGACCAACAAGCTACACTACTTAATTTTACTAGGTACTACTTACGTTAATTTTGTTATATTTGTTTTATGTTATGGTGATTTAGCAATATACTATTATTTTACACATTCATTTGTTATCTTACTGGTAATGTATCAGTGTTACTTTTATTCGATGTAACAATGTAACTCATCTAGTATATATCGTCGCTGTATATATAAAATAGCCTATGTGACGTTTAGTACATTCTGAGATAAACGAATAAAACTGTAATTTATATAAATTAACTTTGTAAACACCATTTATTTATTGAAAACTTTTTTAATATTTTGATTATGTATACATCGATTTTTAAATTTTATTTTTGTTATCCTGACCAAGAAGCCATTGGCTTCGAAACATGTTGATTTTTTTTCAATATATAAGTGGTGTTTACAAATTTAATTTATGTAAATTATAATTATGTCACCACAAAATAATTTTGCTATATTTGAAGAAGAAGAAACAAACTGTTTTAAAATATAATTGCGTAGAATATATTTAAAAAATATTTTTAATAATTACTTAGCAAACTTTCTAGATAAACAACACTATTTTTTAGTAAATGTCCATTACTTATATGAAAAATTTACATTTTTTCATGTTTTGGGCATATAGGTTTAATTCTTTGCATACTTTCGGCACATAGGCTTTATTCTATACTGACTCGTAGCCACAGAATGTGAGTTGAGTATGGAGAAAGTATTATGCAGCTATTACTGACTAGCTGAAGGTGATATATAACCACTTTGACTTAGCTTACTATCGAAAGTATGTTCAGCAGGGGGGGGGGGGTGAGTTTTCACCAATGATGTTCAAATCACTGTTTTAAATGTTTTAGCTGACCCATCTCTATAAACATGTTTACATCATCTTTGCGTTCTCTTCTGTTATTTTATTGCGTCTTTCATTAAAAGAAATTTGCTTCAGTTATTAAAAATAATATTATTTTCTCCAAAAAGTGCAAAATAATTTTGTGGTGACATTATTAATACAATTAATACAAATTAACTTTGTTTTCACTACTTTTGTATTGAAAAATATCAACATGTTTCAGAGCACATGGCCCGTTCGTGATTAAAAATCCTAAATCGAAGTATAGACCATAAAAATATATATGGAAAATGAATAATAATGAAGTACCTACTAACAAGATACAAATTTTATTAACTATTAACACATTTTCTTATTTTCAGAATTTCTAATATGTCAAACTGTGATTCTGTATAATTTGTATGTGAAATTTGAAAAACGCTTATTACAATATTTAAATTCTTTAGAAAAAATAAATAAAAAACCAACACGAATGGGACCACTGTACAAGAACAAAAGATGAAATAAGATAAGTGTTCAGAAAGAAAAAAGATCGCAAACTTCTATCAAGTACAGTGGAATGAAATTATGCAGGAAAATACCAGGGGATTTAAGGGATAACAATAAAATGACGAATTTTAAGAGAAAACTAAAAAAATATGTGACATTTACTTTTGAATACATATTTCTATTTTATGGCCGTTCAGAATCGTCTAGAAAGTAGAATCAAGAATGCAGGTACCGAGGTGAGTGAGGATTGAAAAGAAGATATACATCAAGTAGAGATGAAACTTGGATGTCATGGCGCTGTCAGACTGTCGGTCAACGACTGTGCGGAAGACATGTTGAAGATGAAACGTTTTGAATGCGTTCCAGTTTGTTGGATGCTCTTCGTTGACATCCAGATAACACACATCAGCACACCCAAGCAGGGGAAGAAGTAGGGAGTGGGTCATTGTTATGTCACAGTGAATTGGGAGAGAATTTTGAGCCTGCCAAGGGTATGAATAAGTACAGTAAAATACTTTTTTGCTGATATGCAAATATTTATTAAAAATTAAGAATTTAAGAATCTGGCGTACAGGAAAAATATGTTATTTTAATTCAATCAACTCCATATCGATTACAAATGCTCATTGGTCACGTTTAATATATAATACTTTGGAATGATAAAGCGTAATATTAGTAAAGCATAAATATGAAAAGTAACAAACGCGATGTTTCTCGCTATCTCCTAAACAAGTACCTGTTGAGCTGTTTTGATTGAAATATCATCTGCAGGTCTGAGGCCTGGAGCAGATAAGATAAGTCGGAATTTTTTGACACCAATATTTTTATTGATAAACGAAAATTATCCGTCAAATGCATTACGTAATGTTCAAATGTCTGCCGTACAAAATGATTCTTATATCGCAGTTACGGAAAACGAACACATTTAATTTTAATGTATTTTTGATATCTCAAGGTGGTGTATAACCCTTCAGTAAAAATGTCTTATTGCGATAAAGTGCGTTTTATTTACTAAGACATTAAACTTTTAAAGAGTAGATAGTTTAACCTTTAATAATCAAATAAAACACGACTTGGTATACACATTAAATATTTCATTTCTTTATTCAATATGAATAAACACCCCTACAAGTTTCGGGAACGAAGTTCCCTTCCTCAGGAGGATACAGTGTATGCCAAATAAAATGATCATTATATAGACATAAAGTTATCTAGGGGGGTGGTGAGTAGGCGGAGTAAATAGAAGTGGGGGGGAGGTGTAAGGGAATAATTAAGGTATTGTCAACGTTGGTTTTTTAATTTTATTTATAATTGGAAAAGTGTTAAGAATAGGGTTGCCTGGGAATTGAATTTGACTATTTATTATATTGTTATTCAGGTTAATATTTTTTCTTATTTCTATAATTTCTTTTTTTTATATTTTGGTTGATATTATTTTGTTACACCCTATAAGGCAAGTAATATATTTTCTTAATTTTTTTGTTTGAAATATCATCAATTAGTTTGGTGTTATATCCGTTATTTGTAGTTATCTGTAAAATTATACTTAATTCGTTATTATAATTTTTGGTAGATGAAGGGATAGTCAATAATCTGTTAATGATTTAATGAAAAGCTGAAACTTTCTGTGCAGTTGCATGGTTAGACGTATTGTGAATCACTATGTCTGTAAAAGTATATTTTTTTTAAATATATTAAATTTTATTTTCCGTTTACAATAGACAACGTTGAATCTAAAAAATTAATGCTATAATTATGGCCGATTTCTAATGTAAATGTAATGTTTTTTGTGAAGTTTGTTTAAAAAATTAAGGAACATTTGGAGTTGTCTTAGTGTGCCAGTCCAAGCACAGATCCCATCATCTACGTACCTTTTCCAATAAAATACATAGTTCCCGAGACTCGTAGGGGGGTTTATTCATTTTGAATAAAGAAAATAAATATTGAGTGGTGTACACCAGGTCGCATTTTATTTAATTATTTAATATGTCACCACAAAGTTATTAATCGTTCATTCAAGAAGTTTAATCTTTTCTTAATTATTTCAAAACTTGCAAGACCGAAGTATGTTTTTTTAAACACGTCAAATAAACAGATCGTTTTTAAGAGCACCCAGATATCTTGGAGGTCCAACATTACAATCCGTGTACGTGTGACGTAATATTAATGTTTATATGTCATTATTGCACAATTGTTTATGTAAACATAAAAACACAGGATGCAATTTCTGCTTCCTGTCTCGGGTTTCTAATGACAATGATGTATGTATCTCTTTTACTCCACATTGCCCTCACTCAACGTGTCCCACTAATTACACCACGTATATTCACGACTCCTTTCCAAATGTTTCATCTGAAATTGCGAAAGTCATAAATATAAATTAATTAAGTAATTTCACAGGCAAATAAATATGTCTTTGAATGTTGGGGAAGTAAACATCAAATATGGTGGTCTATCGTCAGTGTAAGTCTTGCCTCTGTCTGCATCCTGCCTTGAAACAGGGATCCAGTACTGTGGACTAGCCCCGGTACAATACGTCCCTTTTAATTAAATTCGGAAATTTCGCACGCCATTAAAAACGTCACATTTAAAGCAATACTACAGATGTCGCCGGCATGTACAGTGTCTGATAAAATAATGCTTCGGCATTTTAATTTTTATGTAAATAATGATACCGACATCATTAGGAATTGCGAAATTTGAAAGCGATTGTTGGTCATGAAGTGAGTCAAATATTGACTGCAAGTTTCCTCGCTAGAAACAATATTTTTATTCTAAACAGAAGCGTCGACAGGAAATTGCGAGGTTTATTCGGGTGACAACTGCTAGAATTACGTGATATTTTCACTAGATAACAATTATTAAAAATGTATTATCGTAAAAAGTAATCACTCTCTGGTTCAACGTATTAGATTAGATAAAAAGTGTTTTATTTTATCTTATTACTTAATTAATATTCATTTCTCAAAATCTTAAGTAATGCAGTGTATTTGCTCTTAAGTTTTTAGCCTTTTTTGCTTGTATGAAGTGCACACTGATCACAACCAGCAACATGTATATCACCATCGTCAGCCCTGATGATGGACCCTGCAATGGGATTCGAAAGTCGCTTTGGTAAGAAAGGTCGTAAAAACACGGCATAATACTCCAGATAACACAAACCTGACGACAGACACTGGAAGACGGTCCTGTTAGGAGTCCCAACTACCGTCGTGATGCGTGCGGAGATGTGTGAATGTGGACGAGGCGAGAGTGTCAGGACAGAAGAGTGAGGTGCTCTATCCTCTCTGCCTACTCTGGTGGAGAAAAGGCGTGAGGGTAGGTGAGATGGTCAGTAGACAAAGTAATTGACTCACTGACCAAACTGACCAGCCTATTCCACAAAATACACGAAATCACACCGAAGACAGTAAAAATTCTGATGTATCAGGCATACGTCAGGAGTAGAATAGGATATTTGATACCCTTCTGGGGCACCGGAAACAAAACTAACCTTAACAGACTCCAACGACAGCAAAACAAAATACTAAAAATGGTCTATGATCTGAAATATCGAACACCAACTGAAACTGTATACCGTATAACACAACAATTAATCGAAAGCATTACAAAAATCGAAATAGTTAAAGTCATTCACAGACTAGCAATTGGCGAAATACAAGACGAAGACATAAAATTACACAAAATACACGAAAAACACCAACACAAAACGAGAATGGCTTAAAACAACATATAACATAACACACGCCAAAACAAAAACAGGAAAATACCGACTAATTTGCAAAGGATTAAAACTATACAACGACCTGCCACAACAGATCAAGCAACTGACCACTGACAAATTCAAAACAGATGTGACAAAAATGCTAAAACTCGACCACCAATAAAAAAATGACTTTGTATCTAAACAATATCATTATTATATTCCTATATTGAATCATGTAAAAGTGTTATCCATAAACCTTTTAGGTTTCTATTATATTTTAAATAAAAAAAAGAGTAAGGACGAGTTTAAAAATCATATTTCGTAATTTTCAATAATATTTTTTTTATTTACGAAAATTCTTAGTATTTTCAATTTGTTTTCGATATGTTCAACAAATTATATTCATAGCTAGCGACCCGGCCCGGCTTCTCCCGGTAAAGTCAAAGTCTTATTTCTTTAATCTCGTCATATCTTCTAAGATATTTAATTTAATGGTTTGGTGTAAACAAAAAATTTGATCTGTGGTAAATACTTGTTAATAAGATGATTTATTTGATAATTATTAATACTGAATTAGTCAAAATTGCAGGAAAGTTAACCATTACAATCTTTGCTATACATTTGATGAAATGTTATAGACAAAAATGATTAGTGTAAGTTATCCTTAAAATATAGATATACACAACCACATAAATCGCACAAATAAGTCGTCTATATTAAAGATTTGAACAAACTGTACATTATTATTACTAATTTCCCATACATAATTTTTATATTTTGATTGTTTACACTTCGTTTTTAATTTATCAGTAAACAATTGTATCCGGACTCTGAAACATGTTGATATTTTCCAAAACAAAAGTGGTGGAAACAAAGTTCATTTTTATTAAGTATGTGAATCAAAATTGATAAACGATTATTTAGATAATTTGAAACGCTGCGGTGGCCATTATATATTTTGTTGTTCCGAGACGCGGAGTCTCCTCTTCTGACTACTAGTAGCCGCAATGCGCGTTCCACTGTTTCCCTTGCCCGCGTGCAACACCGATGGCAGCTGCGCGCCAGCCCGGTGCCCCCCCTCGCCCGGCCCAGAAATTCCAGGTACACTTCGCTTCACCCTCGGACAGGGCGCTGCAGGCTCTGCATTGCTTGAGCCGGA
>JADDOH010010496.1:0-93198 GCA_016648135.1 Agrypnia vestita
AACTGCTTTGTTCATTCAAGTAAACCGTTCGCTTTCAAGTGAGTCGTTCATTCGAACTGTTGATTTTCGATCTTTCATTTGCCCACCAAAAATGATTTCTGACGGAGGGAGTAGAATCGTTCGTTTGTCTACCAAAATTATCGCTGGGGGAGGTGGATTGATCGTCAATTGAAACGTTCATTTGTCCACAAAAATATTGCTTACGAGGGATGGGGCTGTAAAACTGTTGTTCATTTTGAATCGTTCAATACTTTTATGTTTTGAAAATTAATCAACGCAATTAAATTTTAATATTAACCAATTTTATTATGTAACTTAGATTCTATACTGCCTGTAGGGAATCTAAATTAATTTACGACTAAAGGTTTAAGGTTGTTATTACGGTCGTTAGACATATTTGACTGTAACTGGTTGCGGATATTTTATACGAACCGTATGTTTTTCCGAGAAACGATTCTCGACGTTTCGTTGATTCTTATTCGACGTTATCAGGAGGACGACCTTTACCCGCGGAGATAGAGGGCGGAAAGATTACTGCTTTCAAGGGCGTAAATTATATGCACTTTGTTGTGGAGTGTTGTTGAAATTAAATATTAAAACAGTTTTCAGCCCCCATAGTTCGATCAAACGTATGTTAGGTAGTGTGAAAGATAACATACCGTCCGAGTCTCCAGGTGTATACAGAGTGCCATGCGATTGTGGAGCGTTCTACATAGGACAAACGCAATATCGCTACACGATTGAAGGAACATATTGGAGCAATTAAAAACAACAACTCCACTATATCGGCAATCTGCGAACATGCATCCAAAGGGAATCTCTGTCACTTCATCAGATTTGACAAGACAAAAATCTTATCAACAGAACCGCACCTTATACCCAGATTAGTGAGGGAGTCCATTGAAATATACAAAAATCCCAATTTCAATAGAGAGACAGTTACAAACTATCAAGTATTTGGCGCCCTGTTCTTACGACATTGTTTCAATCCTTGAGAGACGTCGCAGTAAAGTCCGCCGACGTTACTAGTACATATTGCACACTGGCGACCTCTATTGTAGAAGAAATGAACACTCCACAACAAAGTACATATAATTTATGCCCTCGATAGCAGTAATCTGTCCGCCTTCTACCTCCGCGGGTAAAGGTCGTCCTCCTGATGAAGTTGAATAAGAATTTAACGAAACGTCGAGAATCGTTTCTCGTAAAAACATACGATTCGTATAAAATACCCGCAATCGGTTACAGTTAAATAATTTACGACTGCCGGACTGATAAATAGTTATTGGTGAAAGTGAACTAAACAGTCCATTCGTTTGGAACAGTTCGTTCATGAACGACCCATCTCTTATAAAGTAGCATGTAGATGATCCGGTCCTGGGATCTTGCAGAGGAATCTAAAGCTATCCCAGTGATGATGAGAGGATAGTCAGCCGCGAAGGGTTTGGTCTTGGGACCCAGCAAAGGGACCCGGAATCGTTTGAAGTTTTCCAAAACCGCCGTTCTAAAGTGTTTCTTCTTTCAGAAATTATCTGAGGTTTCTGTATTCCCTTTGTTCATAATTTGCTAAATATAGCTTGCTTTCGCCTTTAGCTGTCTTCTTTCATCAATAATATTTCTCCGATAAATACATTGTTTTATATTATGTTACGTTTTGTATTGAGAATGTGTCCTATCCATTGGCCCTTTGATTTAAGGTTGTGACTATTATGGACCTCATTTTTTGGTATCTCCAAAATTACACTCAAAGAGACGATATTATTTCAATACTAACTTCCACTATTACCACATACATGTGAAGATATGTATTTTTTTGTATACACATTACTGCTTTGTACTTTATATTTCTATACTCATAGTTTACTGCTTGTACATTTTATTACTTATACATTGACTTAATATTTTTATATTTTACTGTTCATACCTGATATTGTTCTATTTACTTCTCTAATGTTTTGTAACATTTTTCTATTTTTTTATATACTACGTGATATGACAGTTTATATAATAATACCTTGTATGTAGGTTCTGCTTAAACTTGATATTGTTTTTATATAAATATTCGTATATTACAAAAATTTTATATGCCGAAGCCTATAATGGGCGTAAACAAATAAATAAATAAATCAATCATTTGTACTTCTCTCGGGTCCATCTGATTCTTTTCTTCTCCATTCTTCATCATTCTAATTACCTCATCTCTCTTTTTGGTTAAATGTACAAGTTCCACTGTTTATTAATTTTTTTTATGATTTGAACATTTGTTTTTGTACCAAAAGCTTAGTGTGAAGAAGTATGAATAAATTAATCCGATAAATTATACTTTCGTTTAACAACTAGCTGTCTTGCCTCATTCTTCTTCCGATACTTGGTCAATTTTTAAATTATCCAACAGGGCTCCTTTCCTTTGTCTGGTCTACCTGATCACGTTCTTTATTTCTGTTGTTTTCAATATTAATCTCATATTTCCTACTTCATCTTGTCTGACGCTCCCTTATTGATTCGACAACATCACTATACACACTTGGGAGTTCAACAATATAATAAATTGCTGTCACAAAACATATTTCAATAAAAAAACATTTCAAAATACGTGTAGTTTAAGAAAGTAGTCAAATCCTTGAATTTGGACTAATATATTGTAACATTGCCTTCATGTTTCAAATGGTTTCTGTATAATAAAAACCACTACTTCTAAATAGTTTGTGTTTAATAAAAACTTCTACATTTAATATTACTTGTAAAACTCTTCCCATAAACTCGAGCAAAATGTTTAGAACTTAAAAATATAGATATAATGAATTTTATAAAAACTATTTTAATGTATCTGCTGTACAAATAAATAAATAATAAAAAAAAAATATTAATAAATTCATAGTCACTTCTTATTTGTTAATTATTTAATCTTATCTTGAATACTCATAAGATAGAGTAAGTAATTAAGATAGATCACTCTCATTTTGATATCTTTTACGATTTTAATACATGTGAAAAAATTTTAGGCATTTTCAAATTTTATTTCAAACGTCGTTTATTTCATAATAAGATTTACACATCTCTGGAAGCAATAAGGTATTATATTCACCATTTCGTAATTGATATAATAAATATAAAGTACAAGCCTTCATACAGAAGAAAAAATATTCTTCGAACAGTTGATATAATGAAGTTTATTGTAAACGAATTTCGAACTGGGTTTAATACTTTTTCTGTGGTATGGTTGTACATACAAACAGTGAATGTTGAATGTATCGAAACATTATTATTTCACTGTATGATGTTGACAACGGTCGTTGAAAAATGTGTGACGTGTACTTTATTCCCTCAAAATAAATTATGGTACTTGACAGTGTGTTGACACACTGTTTTATTTCATCGTTAATGATAAAAAAACTACCCCTGTGTGCCACTGAAACAATGTGGAAAACATTTTTATGATGGAAATCATAAAAGCGCTATAATAAGCGCATTAATGAATATGTTTACAATAAAAAATATAAAAAATTGTCTGCAAAAAATGCAATGATTTTGGGCGAAATTGTTTTAACCTAAGCACATTGCTAAGGTATAATATAATCAGTGGTCACTTATGGATGTGAGACGAATCAAAAATGAAGAATATACTTCATGAACCTGAAATAAAAATTCATGGACCCCATAAAAATTTATTGTTTATCGAATGCAGGGTAAATGTTGTCACTCAGGAGCTTGTGTGGAAAATCTTTGGTCGATGATGTAATGAATGAACAAATTACTCGTAAAAGTGAATGTAGCGTGATAGATAGAATAAAGAAAGGATCACTGGGGGGGTTTATTGGTGTAGTATTTAGTGCTTAATTTACAGGTTCTCTCGTTATACACGAAAATTCTGTTATTAATTTTTTATCTTTCTTTAAAGAAATAGAGATGCGAACACGGAATACGTGTCGATCGTATCAATCTTATATTATAAAAATATTCTCGATTTATAAAAGAATATTTCAAAATTGTAAGTTCATCATCAATAATACGTCGCCCCTTTCAGTGAGTCAATGAAAAAATTCATAATTGTGTTTTTCATGAAAAAAAAACTTCAAATGTCTAACTATAAGAATGGTCCTTTGAGGACAAAATATCGTAGTTTTTTTCAGTGATCAATGATTATCTCCTTTCACGTAAATAGTTTTCGTTGGAATCTTCATTAATAATTAAGTCCTTACACGGAAAGGTAAAAGATTACTGAAAATAGCTATAACAAATTACTTAACTAAAATAATAGCTATTCGATTAATCGTTTTTTGAAATTGCTAAAAATCATCTCCTATAAGAGAATTCGAATTAAGAATTGAGAGAGTGACTAGATCCAAAATATACAAACTTAACAAAGTTAGTTTTATTCCCATTTGTACATTAATGGAGCAATATTTTGGCGTCCCTATGTATTTGCAATTCTCTTCAGTGGCTATTCTCCATCAATCTTTGTCGTACCACTCCCACTGCTCTGACACTTTCGTCATCCATCGAGACTTTGTACGACGCCGACGCGTAGGTCATTTTTTGTCTCGTCGATAACCATTCAAGAATATTTTTGACCATTCATTAGGCGTGAGTCTTAAAATTGGCTTTGACTTTGACATTGCCCATTGACATCTTTCACCTTGGTCTGCACTCTAATCCACTGGTTTTGTTTTTATACATTATTTAAGTTTCAGATATATGCGCTGGTCAAGAAATATTTTCTAAAGACGTACATGTATAATATTTTATAATACTGTCACGTGTCTAATATTTTACAAGAAAACGATGTTAAATTTATTATAGATTTATAAATTACTGATTGACTAATTATTTAATGTACAAAGCCATTTAAAACTATTAAATTTAACGCTATTATTTAAATTAAACTATTTCGTAATTTATCGCTCGTAAATAGACACTTTATTATCACTTAAACACTTAATTCAATATTCACTAGAACATTCCATCCAGTTTCTATGTGTGTTATTTGCTTGGGTTTATTTCGCTAAGTAAAAGCTTTTCTAGATTATTCGCTGTTGAATTATCGCTCGGTTGGCCACCCTGGCCTCTGCAGTCCGCGGCTACCTTCGCTTTGTGTCTGTTGTCAAGCCCGCTAAAACAATAACTCGCGCGCGGCCCGGCCTGTATGTATATCTGATCAATGCTGTTATCGAACCTTCTAGGCTTCGAGATAACTTTTCCGTGGCTTCCAGGTTGTTAATAGATGTTTCTCGATGCTTCCCAAAAGCCGTGAATGACGCTAGGCCGTTCTGGAGTCTTCGATAGTGTTGTGACAACTTTAAACAACTGTCACTTGACAGGAGTGTGTGATATTTTTTTAGCCTCGTTACAATACATGTATAGGTGTAGGTACATATTAATTCTGAGGGTTGAAATATTTCTAAAACAATCGTACAGTTACAATTAATTAGGTAGCAATAAAACAATGCATAAAATAAGCAATTGAATGGAAATAATACAATTGTATTTTAAGAGAGCATAATCAGCTCTTAATCTATAATACCCTGATAAAGTGAAACGCATCTCAAGAAAATTGATTACAAATATGTCAAATACAAAAAAATAATCTATTATCCACTTACATGTTCCCAAAAAAATGTAATGAGCTCACAAATTAATTTAATTATTCCTCATACATAATGAAAATTATTTTTAAAATAACAATAGGTAATATAAATAAAAATGTATGAAAATTTCATCGAGTTGACTAAAAATGCAGTTGTTTTAATAATTTAAAACCACACATTTTCAACAAATGATGTAATTTAAATTTCAACAGTAAATATAAAAACCTGCAATAACCTTCTGTTTTGCCGCCAAATTCCGGAAAAATAATTAACTTCATATCCAATTTGCCTCATTATTAAAATTCATTAAAATTCTAAAAAAATACAGGAATAAGTTAGCAATACAAACGAAACATAAATTAATTTTAAAAGAAAATCCCTGGCGTAATAAAGAGTCCTGATTACATAAATGGTGTCAAATTTTGGCGCAAGCTAGTTTAAAAGCAGTTATTTTAAGTTTGAAACATTTTTGAAATCATAGAAAATTATCCTTTCTTATCGTATCCTGTAAGGAAAAGGTCAATTTTGTGTTAAAAATGGAGATAAGCTCTTGGGAACAATAATCTCCAAATTCAAATTCACAATGATTTTTTTCATCTGATACAGGGCAGTCATTATATTGTATGGCAAGCCGCCTCGTCGGCGTACTGCAGGATCGTATGGTTGACATGTAATATAACTATCTAACTAACTTACCATCACGCCGTTTCCCCGTGGCGGTAGGCAGAGAGGTTAGAGCGCCATACTCTTCTGTCTTGACATACAACTTTCGCTTCGTCTACATGAATGAAAAACGTGATTTGTCAATTTCTATGAATAAAACAGCAAAATCATATATGAGTAGCTGCGTATCAAAACCTACCCAACGACCATTTTCGCTTTTTTTTAGATTTGAATTGCAATACATTCTCTAAGCTCAATTCTTCTTTTATAATATTAGTTTACTATCATAGCATGTACCAATCTGAAGTTACTGCTATTAAAAAATCAACTTGAGTTTCAAAACCTACCTAAAACCAAATTAACTGCCTTTCATAATCGACTTGCCAAAAAAATAGTTCATGGCGTTAGGTAGGTTTTGATACGCAACGCCTCATATTTTATATGAGCATCTATGGCGTGAAGCGTCAAAAATGTATCATTTTAAACTTAAAATAACTGCTTTTAAACTTGCTTGCGCCAAAATTTGACATCGTTTATGTAATCAGAACCCTTTATTACACCAGGGAAAAAAATAAAATAATGAAATTTGTGTATCGTTTGTATTACTAACTTTAGCCAAAATACACAGTATAGACCAAGTTCCAAATGACGATCGAGGATCCATGTACCGAAACGTAAGAGCATTGTCACGGCCAGCACTGAGTAAATTGTAAGCCAGTATTATGGTAACTTTGAACGAAGAAGAACAAAATAAACATAACTCATAGACTCACGGTTCCTGAAAATCAATGAACTCCTGGAATTCTTTGGTCTGACGAATAACAATTCAAAATTTTGTTTACTTTGTTTACTTCACGAAAAACATAAATAATTTTCGTCAGGATAACTTCGTAGCCAGAAGTTTTAACGAAAGCAAGAATATGCTTTAAATACGATGTTGTTTTGTATTTATCATTTTAATAGTTGGTTTATTTTTGCTTGGAATTTTAAGCTAGATTAAGGTCAACTGTCTAAAAAAAGATTATTAATAAGATAAATTATAAGTCTCATACGAAGCTATCTTTATAAAAAAATGTGTAAAGAAGTTTATTTGTAGGATGGCCAAGGGCTTATATCCTGTATGAGCTGTAAATATCGGTAGTATAAACGTATTAAATGCATTAAAGGTTTTCAGATTTGGAACACATACACACAATTCTGTGACATACACAATCTTCAACAAATTTGGTGATGTGTGAATGTTTTTAGGAAGTGTGATTACTCAAGCCAACTCACATAGGTCGTAAGCCTTGGGCCATCCTATAAGAATAATTTGTCATACATGTTTCTCATAGCTTCGTCTCTTTGAGACTTTTATAATTTATCTTAATTAATAATTATACCTATTTAGAAGCAAAGGGGAGAACTACGTTTCAAAATGAAGACTACAACACGCACACGTTCACTAGTTTGAAGACGAGAAGTGTGTGCTATATTTGTAGTAGATACCGAAACATTATACACTCCATCTACTTCAATAAACTACATAATTGTAGTACTACAAAATTGTACTGCTACAATGACCTACAAGAAGTGCTTCTTGAAAGGATACTGCAACAAAATTTAATTTTCAAATCCATGTGGGGCGGGGAGGTTTTTTCAGTAGTTTCCAAACACTTTTCCTCATTTAACTACATCAGCTTCCCAAAAAGTAAAATCAGTTTTGTTTTCGAAAGGTCGTTTTAGCTACATCAACTTGCATATGTAGTCTGAGGCTTGGATCGATATTTTTCGATATTCTCATCGAAAGATATCGATCATGTCGGAAGCCGCAGACAGCACAGCCCTATACCTTTTTTGGGAGAATATTCTGGAAGCATTCGCAAATGTCTATAAATAGAGGGAGAGACGCGATTTCTAACACTCTCCTCATAGACCCCGTTCATCCAGTGTTTTATTACTAGTCTTAAGTTTTTATTAAAAAGTATTGTTAAAAATCGGTGTATTCAAAATTAAATAAATCTTGTAAGTATATTCCAAATTCTTCTTTTTATTCTCTGCTTCCCGAATTATATATATATTCCAATATTTAGATACCCCTGTATTTAAATATTGGTGGTGACCCCTTAAATAAAAATAAAGCCATAAAAAACAAAAAATACCAGAGAACAAATATCCTCTCGCGCCCCACCCACACATTCAAATCTGCCATAAATTTTCACAACATTGAAGTGTGTGTAATTTGAATTGTACTATTTGAATTATAAAATGTATGATGTGAAATTTAAAGTGTGCAATTTGAAGTGTGTAGTTTGTAGTGTGCAGTACACTTACCAAAGTGTGAGGTGTGCGCTTGAATATAATGTAGTACTACATTGTAGTACTTAGTACAGAGTGGACCCATCACTACTCTATAGACAAAAGTCAGTAAAAGTGCTTTACGGAACATTTAATAATTACCTATTTAGCGGTATACAGATTAATGATAAAATTGAAAGTTAGAGATTTAGGTTATACGTTTGGCAAAACCGTCGTGGTTGTTATGATAATGGCGAACCACAGCCAAAACTATTCGGGGCCATCTGTTCCGTGGCTCTCTGAAGTGAGCCATTGGTCGCAGGCCTTGCCCGATCCCTCAACCAATTGCGGTCTTTTGCGAGAATGAGATAGCTGTCATGAAAAGTTTCTCAGTTCTCAATTTCATCTGCACGAATCGTCCGTACGTAAAGAGCGTAATTTTTTTTATTTTTTTATTTTTTATTTTCATTTATTGGTTTTCTTACAGCCATATAATTAATAAATCTTGAAAAAAAAAACAATAATTGATGTACAGAGTTTTGGGCCAATTACAAGAAAACACATATATACAATCAATAAAAAAAAAAGAAAAAACATGTCCAATAATGAGTTTGTGTGAGTGTGTGTATTTGTGTGTTTATTTATTTATTTTGTTAGGGAAAAATTAACAGCAAAACAATCTTAAAATTTTTTCACTGAATTTAAAAATTTACTTTAACATACATTAATAGCGAGTGGAGAGGGTGGAGGGGGATGTGGGACGGGAGTAGAAGGGAAGATATAATGTACAAATTAGTTTGGGTGCGGTAGTGTAGATATTGTTTGTTTTATGTTTCTTATTGTTGCGTTGAAAATGTCAATGTGGTGATAGTTTGTGTTAAATGAATTTGTGGATCTGTACATAAAGGAGTTTTGTTTTGAGTTGGTCTTACAAAAGGGGAGATGAAAAGTAGGTGAATGTCTGTTATTGCGAGTTGGGATGTGGTAAGATATTCGTTGAAGAAGTTCCGGACTATCAACTAGATTGTGTGTTATTTTGAATAGCATCACCGCGTCAGCTATGTTTCTTCGACGAGTTAGGGTCTGCATGTTAAAAAACTTCGCAGAGTCTTCATTGCTTATATGAGATCTAAATGAACGGAGGTCTAGGTATCTTAGGAATCTGTTTTGGACGCTTTCAATTCTATTTTCGTGTACTGCATAACCTGGATTCCACACCTGAGATGCATATTCTAAAATACTACGAACGTATGAGTATAATTTTTTTCATTTGCGCAGGTAAATCAATAAATTGATTTACCTTCTTAAAATATAGTTTTACTTTAAATAATCTTGTTGATGTCGAGTGGCTGCTCTGCTTTTCGTACAAATTGCACATTCACTAATCACTTCTTATTCACTCAAATATTATCCTTACTCCTAACTAACTAACTAACAAACCATCAAGTTCCCCCGCTAAAGTAGGCAGAGCGATTGAACGCCACAAACTTCTATTCTGGCACACCACTTTTGCTTCCGCCACATTCATACACCTTCTCATACAAGTTCTACGGTTGTTGAGGCTTTTAACAGGGCCATTCTCAAATAATTGTAGTGTCTGATCGTGCCAGGTCTTTCGCGGACACCCTCTATTGCCCTCAACACTCGCCCCATATATTTTCTTAACCATCCTTTCCTCGCTCATACGTTTCACATAACCAAACTATCTTAGAACTCCTTTCTTTATTCTATTTACTTACATTACATTCACTTCTAATTTGTTCATTCCTCACTCTGTCGACCAAAGAGTTCATACACAAGCATCTTAGTGACCGCATTTCCACCACATTTAGTCTACTTTCATTCCTCTTTTGTCATTTCCAGGATTCACTTCCATACATCAGGGTTAGCACTAGAAGACCATTATGTACCGCTAGTCTTGCTTTTTTGATAGATTCTAATTGGCCATAATTGCATTTCGAGCACCATTAACTTTGTTTCCCGCAGTCACTCTCCTTTCGATATCGTTCTCAGCCTTGCTGTCCTTATTCTTAAATTAATTAATCCTAATTTATACATCAATTTTCATAAATTAATGCAAAAGAATTTTGTGGTGAAATTATTAATATAATGTTGGTATTTTCAACAAATAAGTGGTGTAAACAAAGTTCATCTTATTGATTATATAAATAAATATTAATGAAAATACATTTTTATTACCACCCTTATATTAGCTTCACCTGTCTGTCTGTACAAAATCTTATAGTCGATATTTCACCCGCTTTCCAATATTTTATCGAGCTAAAAATTTTCATACAGACGTATGGCAATATATGAATCAATTCACTAATTAATCAATAATTCGGTATAAAAGCAAATACAGCAATATCCAAAAAATTAAAAAAATGTTTTGAATGCAGTCGCCGAAGATTACTAATTTAAACTGTACTGAATTCTAGATTTCGTGTATCTATCTCCTCCAAAATCACCTTTCCTTTAAATTTAAAATCTATGTTTTCTACAAAATCTCAAATTCAGTACATTATAAATTGTTACATCATTTTTTTTTATATTGCTGCCTTTGCTTTTATACCCTATAATTAATATATCATAATTAATTAATACGTTTTATATGGGAAATAATTAATGAGTTAGTTAACGGAAAAAGTTAATGAGCTCACAAAAGAAGGCGATAGTTTTCTACCAAAGTGCTTCTGTACGCTACGTAATTTTAAAAATTAAAATAAAAAATTACATAACGCGAATTTTTTTTTAACCCACGCTTATATTTAAATGTACAAAATTAATTTTGTGCAAAATTTTTTTTGCCTCACTCCTCAAAAAAAAGCGTGGGCGCTTTCCCTCCATCAACAACAAAATTCTGTAATCTATATCAATATCGTAAGCGCCCACCTTTTATTAAGGGTGAGGTAAAAAAAATTTGGTCGATTTTTTATATTTTTTTTATCAGTTTATAAAGGACTGTTGTTTTAACGCACATAGGTATATTTATATTCAGACATCTCGTTCTTACGTAGTATTTCAGATAAAGTTTACGTTCTCTGAAAACACTGAAGAACGAGTTTTAAACTACCCTCAGAACTGTGTTAACGGGCGGTTTCAAATATTTTTATGAGCAATTTCTAAGTCTGTGCAACCCGAATCGATGAGTAATGACTAAAGTTGGGGAAATTTACCTCCCCTATTATTAAATTGATAACTACCTGGCAGTATTCTTGAAGATTGCCGTGATAAAATAAGTCCGTGATAAAATAAGTCCGTGATAAAATAAGTCAGTGATAAAATAAGTCCGTGATAAAATAAGTTCGTGATAATATTTTTATGCTATCTGCGGACTACACGGCACCAGATCATGCTTAAGAGATTTTTATCATAAGAGATTTTTTTTTATTTATTTAATTTATGGTACAAATACAATTCTTATATATAACATATCAGATAAAACATTTTTTTAAATACTTAGTAGTCATGTAGACCTCATCAGTGAAGAGAAGGTGTTGAGTCTGATGAGGGAGCCACAGTTGTTCTTATTCCTTGTTATAATATATAGGTACATAGTGTATACAAGTTTATTAATACAGTAAAAAGGTAAATTGATAATGAAAGTATAGGAGTTATTTTGAAAAAAGCTATAGGTTTAAATGATTTGTGAATTTAAGTTTAATTTTAAGAAAATTTTATTTTTTTTGATTTGCTCTGAGAGGTTACTGATGCATCGTATCTCAATAGGTAAGTTATTATAATAATTAATGGCTTTATAAACATAGTGATGCTGCATTTGGGTTGTTTTACATGAGATGGTTTCCTGGTCTCTGTGCCACTTTCCATTCATCTGGAATTTAAGCTTCTGGTATAGAAATTACTCCATTAGTTTATTTTCTGCTTCTTCCGATCTTGAATTTCAGTTTCATATTTACATAATCTATACTAATATATAAAGAGGTAAAGTTTGTAAGTTTGGATGTAGCGAGTAATCTCCGAAACCGCTCATCCGATTTCAAAAATTCTTTCACTACTGTTAATAATGCACTTTCAAAGTGGATATAGTTTATATAGTTTACCTTAAAAAAAAAGTAACCCATAAAAACCAAGTTCTTATTGTACTCCCTTTCTTGGTAAAATATAACAACAATTAAAGACGAATTAAAACATATAACATAACACTTAACTTACAGGAATTTAATACATTTATAAAATGTCAGATGTTTTGAGCTTTGATAAGATACTTCATGCTTTGAAGATTAAATTCTAAAAACATTTGTCAGTCAATTTAGATTTTCGACATTCGTAGTGAAGTACCTATTATGAATACCGACGGAGTAATTCAAATTTAGAAAATATTCCGCGACGATATCGGGCCGCTATGCTAGTAATCAAACTTTTCTAATGATTCCAATTTGAAAAAACAATAAAATTTCTAAAAATCCGAAATTATACTATAATTATTTTTTTTTTTAACGAAAATTTGTTAGATCTTCGTTGCCACGAGTCTACTTGCCAAGTTTCAATTCGATTAAATTACGGCAAAAGGGTTAAAAATTGATCCAAAGTTTATTCACCCGATAAGCCGGCAAGCAAGCAGATGCCACGAGTTAAAAGAAAGGAAGTAATAATCTCTATTTCACATCTCTATTTTTTTTTAAAAAATAAAAAAAAAAAAAAAATAAGAAGGCTTTTTGTGGTGACCTGTTTTACAACTAAAGTCGACTAAAAGATGGTCAAGTGATGCATTTTTAACGAATGCTGCCTCATCCGTAAGAGATATTTAAATACTTTTTATTGAGAAGTTGTAAATCAAATATTTCTTAAAAAAAATTCGCGACGACGTATATCGGATATGTTAAGGCTAATACACAAATTGATAAAATATGACTAAAAATTTCTACAAAGCTAGTTTCTTATAAATTGATTGTGTCGAGATTATGCTTAAATCTTATACTATATTTAAATTTCTGTTTTTACTTCTTATTCTATATTAAATATTTCCTTATTTACCTTTTTGAGTTTGAAACATCAACTTTTTTTAATGTTATATATTTTTCTCAGATTACAGTTTATAGCCAGAAAAAAGTTTAAGGTAGGAATAAAAATATGCACCAGCTTCTCTGTGAAAATTGATAAATTCATTATCAGAAAACTTATTCAAAAAATTTTCTTCATTATTTTTGCTGAATCATTTTTCTTCTTCTTCAGCCTTCATTCCTCTACTGCTGGATACAGGCCTCTTCCATATCCTTCCACCTTCCCTGTTGTTTGCTTGTTGTAGCCATTTCTTCCCCCTCATAGCTGCTCTATCGTCGGCCCATCTCTTTTTAGGTCTTCCAACGCCTTTTTTATTCTCCCAAGGTCTCCACTACAGAATTCTTGCAGTACAGCTTGTGGCATCCTAAATTTGTAATATGCTTTGCCCATTAACTTAATTTGTTGATATTATGGATCGTGTAGCAAAGTAGTGGATATCCACTACAATAATTTAGCGCCTAATTTCATAATTTTTTCGTCTTTCTCTTAGAATTATACTTAATTAATCATAAAGTAAGAAAATGCAATAATTTGCTTATATTAAAAAAATCTAAATATTTCACAAAATGAATTTGAAGTACGTAAAATATTTTTGAAAGCTAAAAAATAAATGCATGAAATTCTCGAGCATGGACGTTTTTTTCTTAGAGATTCAGAGCATTAAAATAAAATTAAAAATTGATTATATAAATCATATGCAATGATACACAGATATCTAAAAGCATTAGGCTACCACCCCAAAATTGAATTGCTGTTATAAAATAAAGTTGGCATAAATTGTGATTAATCTAATATAAAATTCTATAAATATAGAATTCTATTGATATTTATTATTGATTTAAGAATGAAAATTTTGAAATTGGTATATATATGTATGTGTATTTATTGTCGATTTTTTATGATACATATAGCTGTTCTTTTCCTTTTTCTTCTTTTTTCTTTGTTACTTTAATTATTTCTCTTTTTCTTTTTATATTTTCTCTTCATGTACAATATAACATATATGTAAATTCAAAGTACATGGCGGACCAGGTCTTACACTAAAAACCTGGTAACGCTGGAATAAACATTATTATTATTATTATAAAAAATTTGACTTGAGTTTGAGTCACGATTCAATAAAATCTTAAAATACACGATTCAATAGTATGTTAAAAAAATATTTTTTATATTGATATTTCAAAAAAATACTACTTTAACAATAAATATAAAAAATTAGTTCTTGGACGTAAATTTAGTTTTGAAGGCGTATCAAATTATGAAAGTCGATGAGAGAAAATTTACCGTAGGAGAAGCTGGTGGGCGGGGCGGTACGTTGAAAGATATGAATTTCAGAGATGGGGGCACATAAGGAAGTGCGGAAAACAACCCTCATTCGTCACACCACGTTGTTCATTTCGTTACAAGGGTGGCCGCGTCAGGGCCCAGGGTCAGGATCACTGCAGTACAAGGCTATTGCAGTTTCAGGGAATCGGAAAAATCTTTTTTTTATCTGAACTTCATTTGCAAATTAACTTACGTAGAAAATACTCCTTTTTGCAATATTAAATTTAATAAACAAACCTATAAAAATCAAGTTTTTATTATACTCCCTTTCGCATTGAATCAGGGTTCGTTCCTATCTATGCACGCGTCGTGATAATTACTCATTTTTATTGATTCCAATTTGAAAAAATCATTACAATTTCGAAAAATCCAAGATTATACTACAATTATTTAAAAAATTTAAAACGAAAATTTGTTAGATCATTTTTATCGTCGCCGCGAGTGTTTTTGCAAAGTTTCAGCTCGATTGTATAACGGAAAAAGGGTTAAAAATCGATACAAAGTTTTTTCTTCAGTCAAGTAGACGCTGCGAGTTAAAAGAAAGGGAGAAAAAAGAAAGATTCTTCTCTTTTCAAAGATAAAAACTGATTTAAAAGTGGAAATTTTGTGCTTCAACAGCTCTCCTGTAAAATAACTTTTCTGTAGATGACTTAGTTTACATTGGGACTGTCGAATAATAATATAAAATAAAAATTGACTCGCTTTTATGCCAATGCAGTATTTCATGGGCGCTAATAAAATCAAAATAGATTTAAAGATTGGAGAGAACCAGTACAGAGTTGAAAGTGAATGTATGGAGGGTTACTTGTGTAGTGAAATATACATATGTATTACTCCAGTCCAGATCAGTCGAAGATTACAAAATTTTTGTGATGAAGAAGGTATATGCTACGTTAATGAGATCCATCGCTAACATCCAGGCTCCCTTCTGTGTTCGATGTTTATAATTATGTATATCGCGGCTTATGTTAGGTTAGATAAGGTTCTGATTTGATTGTTCTTGTAAGCAGTATTGCAGTACACAGGTTGTTCGGTATTTACTACTTGATACTTCGGGTAGTATACTATACATATAGAGATACTTTTGTCAGTACGGACACAATGTGAGCACACTCAACTTTATGTAATTCTCGAAACTTGAAGTTTTTTACCTTTTTCTGTGTTTTTTTTTGTGTATCCACAAGCTCTCTAGCGATTTTGGATTTTGGATCCCATTATAGAATCTCTCATCAGGGCTGATGTCACTGAGACATCAAGTACTAATAATTTTGAAAAATCTAACTGGAAGGCTCAAAAGAATCGTTCATTGAACAACTTCCTCTTCTTCGACGATCTCACTTAGGGAGGCTGACGTCTGCTTTGTTATTAATTATGCACCCGGGCGTGGCTGAAGAGCCCTATTCTAGAACCGCACACCCTTTTGCAAGCTGTGCACCTACATCCAGTATATAGTGGGGTTCTGAGAGAGCATTGAACAACAATATTATCACAATTGATTAAATTTTCCCATTAGAGTTAGCTTTCAACATTCATCATCATGAATGGCTCTACAGGCCTTGGCCTTCTCCAACATTCCTCTCCTCCTAGGTTCAGTTGTAGGTTTTAAAATAAGGTTTTTTTATGCGGATAGGTTATTAGCCACTTACCCAACCCCCTTCCAGGGGGACCAGGGTTTTCTGTCGGGATTTTCCGTCCCTTAGCTGAGGGATTCCGGTTTTATGGCACCGGAGAACCTCCATTTATCATCTTCTATCTGCTATGGTTGATGGTATTGCCAGTGGCCACTTTGCCCGGGGCTCACGGGAACTCAGTGACCACACGAGGATGCTAGGAGAAGGACTATTGGCAGTTGATGATGAATTGCAACTGTGGCGTTTCAAGGTATTTAAAGGGTCAGGAGGCCCAAAAAAAGCGATTTTTCAAGAATTTTTTCTGAGAAGACTTTTTTTTATTATTAATTTTTAAATGTGAAAATTTTTACACATATTATGGTTACTTTTAACTATGTTTTAACATTTTGTCCTTAAATTGTTATAAAAAAATATATATATTTATCGGCGAGAAAAAACCTTCGATTAATTACTAAAACATAAACTTAAGAAGCTTATGTTAAAATTTTAGACTGATCGGTTAAGCCGTTTCCGATCAATTTTTGTCACCGATGTTAAAGAGACAGTTTTGAGAAAAACTGCTATAAATTGTCAAAAGCGCTTTACATAAAGTAAAAAACATTTTTTTAAATTTACATCGAGTCGTCTATTCCAGGGCCATACTTTCGCTTTATTCATCTGAACACATTAGAAGGGAACATTTACAATGGACAGGTACATAAAAGGTACAGCGTTTACAATAGGTAGGTAAAAATAAAAGGGACTGCTCTCTATGTGAGCTCTGGCGCTCCGGCCTCGCCACGTGAATACAAATATGCGCGTAACTTTTAAAATTATAGCCGGATTGACTTGAAATTTTCTGTGTGTTTACTAAAATATGTGTACATTACGAAATTTAAATAAATAAAAATTCGATTTTTTAAAATTCTAACATTAAAGGAGACATATTTTTCAGCAAAATATGCATCTCCTTTTGAGCCACAAATTTTGCCATTTTCCATTGCGCGAGTTAGCTTTCAACATTTAGGACAACTTAATGTTTGAGCCGTAGAGAATTACAGCCTCCTTACATGAAATAACGAGAGATGTCTGTTTCCTGTAAAAATGAGGAATTTTGTAAATTAAGTAACCCAGGATCGTTTATAATAATTAAATGCGTGACAGTTTCGTAAAGGTTTCGCGAACAGCGTCCCTTATTTCTGTTTCGGTTGGGGAAAATGTTTTTAAGAAACATGTCTATCTCCGTCTTATCATTCCACTCGATTTTTTTGTGTAGCATATGAAGGCTTTCTGCATGTTACGGGAATCATCCACTCTTGCGACATATGTTGGCCTATGATAGCTTTTGTCCTTTCAAGATATGTTATATGTAGATGTCTCATAAAGACGAAGCTATATTTTTATATGGAAAAGTAGGTATTTAAGTCTATCTGGGTGTTCATAGGGCTAACGACCTGGCTGGCTTAAGTGATCACTCTAAATTTACACCCATGATAGACTACCACATCCATCAAATTTTTGGAATACAGGGTTATTTGGAAAACATTAAAAACCTCGCAGGACTATATTTCTGCCTTGATAATGAGTCGAAAATGTTCATGCTATTATGATCTAATGTCAATAGTTATGGAGATATCCGACATCAAAGTTGGCATTTTTTTTCAATATTTCTGAGTAATTTTTTGTAAAACGTTGGATTATCATTACACTATATTATATCGAATATGAAAATTTCATTTCCTTCCTAATACAAGTTAAATAAAAAAATAAAACCTCCGAATTCCAATTGGAATACATACCAATTGTAAATTTTTCAGGGTTTTTATCATTTTATTTAACTTGTATTGAAACGAATGAATTTTTCTTAATCGATATAGGTTACTGCAATAATAGTCCAACGTTTTTCAAAAAATAAGTCAGAAATATTGAAGAAAAAATGCAAACTTTGATGTCGCATATTTCCATAACTATTGATATAAGGTCATAATAGCTTGAACATTTTCGACTCATAATCAAGGCGGGAATATAGTTCTGCGAGGTTATTAATGTTTTCCAAATAAGTCACTTATAATTACTTTCGGAATAATAATTTTCCTTTATAAACGTCCAGTGCTCGCTCATTCCCCTTAGTCAGTATGGGTCTTTACATTAAGAAAGACAAAGATAGTGTGAACCATGCTTACGTTACATTGTTTTGCTGTGTTGGTGTTAAAGGGTATAAACACCAACACAACGAAACAACACGTCTTATACAAGGCTTACAAATACTAATTCGATTGTCTTTCTTAAACGGAAAGACCTTTAGACCCACATCTCAGCTACGTATGTGAACAATATTCTGATGGACGTTTTGCATCCTAATATTTTAGTATTTATGGACAGTAGTCGGGATTTTATCTGATTTTGGATTCGAAAATAACTGCAATTTGTGCCCACTAAAATAAAACAAATTATAATAAAATTAGCCTTTATTGCTGTTTAACTTATAAAATATTCTAATCTTATTAACAAAAAAGATTTTATTTTTATATATTATATTATTTAAATTATTTTAAATTCTCAGCGTTTGGGTCATTATTTTTAGAAGCAGCTTGTCTTTTGACATAGGCCTCCTCTAAAGATTTCCATTTTTCTCTATACTTTGCAACTCTGATCCATTCTGGACCAGCCACCTTTTTTAGATCGTCTTCCCATCTTTTCGTTTGGAAAGGTGGACACCTTTGTTTCTTTTACCGTCTTTTGGATACCACTCTGTTATTATTCTGGTCCATTTTTCTTGTCTTTCTCTCAACACGTCCAATTCATCGCCATTTTAGTGTTCGATATATAGAATGTGCCTGTTTGAATTTAGTTCTGTTTTTTATTTCTGTTAATTTTACTGTATTTCTTCTATTAACTCCAATGACACTTCTTTCTATGCTATTTTCACAGACGCTTATTTTATTTGTTAAGGTTTTCGTTAGTGTCCATGTTTGACTACCATATGTTAAACAGGGTAGAATACATGCATTATAGACTTTTCTTTTAGCTTTTATTGGCATATCTCTGTCCTTCATAACTTCACTGAGCGACCAGTATCTCTTCCAAGTATTGGCTTTCCTCCTATCGATTTCTTTGTCCATGGTTTTGTTGGCCGGTTATCTGAGAACCAAGGTACACGAATCTTGGTATCGTTTCGAAATATTGGCTCCCACATGAGTGAGAATATTGAGATATGCTGATTTCACCCAACGGCAACGTATTTTGTCTTCTGCTGATTGAATATAAGACCAATTCCAGAATATATCTTCTGGAACTGGACCGTATCTATTTTTAATAGGTTTTATAAAATTGTACCTATAATAAGTAATTAGTGGCACATGTTAATTGAATAAATAAAACATTTTATTATTATATCATATTTGTATCAAAAACAAAATAATTTGAAAACCAATTAACAGATTGTCAGTTAACTTTGTAAAAACCACTACCACATTTTAGGTCTACCGGTTTCGAGACGTATCCGTCTCTTCGTCAGGACCAACACTACACCACTACATTCACAACACTACACACCTCAACCATAGTATTGTTACACTTCCACCAATAGGTTGAGGTGTGTAGTGTTGTGAACGTAGTGGTGTAGTGTTGGTCCTGACGAAGAGACGGGTACGTCTCGAAACCGGTAGACCTAAAATCTGGTAGTGGTTTTTACAAAGTTAACCAACAATCTGTTATAATGTCTAACCACAAAGTTGATGCTTTAAATATTAATAATATTAATAATATGAAAACCATTTTATTATTCTGCGATAAAATGTTTAAAAAACAAGCTGAAGCCCTTTCGTGATTAGAACCCAAAAGTTTGACAATTAAGGGCATGTGCCTTTTTCAGTAAACCACGTGCTTTTTGCCCCTACGAGGGTACTCATAAGGGGTTGAATATTTGGAAGTGATTTTGTGTATTGTACGTGCACAGGGCGCCTACTTCAAAATCCCGAATGAGCACTTTTCAATTTTAGCAATATTTTTAACGTGTTTTTTCAATATACACAGTCGATACTCGAGTACAGTGGCAAACTGAACAATTATAAAATATTTTATAAATACTGGTTGTAACAAAGTTAGTTTATAATAATTAAAAAAGTTAATTTTATCTTCATTATGAGTCGAAAATATACAAGCAATAATGTCCTTATATCAACAGTTATGGAGACAAGCTACTTTAAAGCTTTAATCAATGTTGCTATAATGGTTGCTTAAACATTTTCGACTCATATCTAATATACACGTTTTTTAAATTTATTTATTTTTTTATTTAATGCACGGTACAACGTACCATTAAAAAAAAACAATGTATATAAGAATGTATAGATTGATAGGTTTTAATAATACAAAAGTGGAGATAAGCTATAATTCTATCAAAACAATTCATAATAAAGTGATATATAAAGAAAAACAAAACATTAAGTGAAGTATATTAAAATGACATCAAAATGAAATAATGGTTATCAAATCAAATATGAAACTCCATTATTTTTTTCCATTATAAAGAATTTTTATGATGCACAAAAGCGAATTTATTGGTAGCGGTCTTTTAATGATTCCTGTATAGTCTTAATTATGATAAATAATATTCAGTTTATTAGTTTAAAATAAGTTTAAAGGCCTTCGCAAAGTTATTATTATTTTTAAATCTAATCAAGTTAAGAATTTCAAAGATAAATCAATAATAAAATAAAAAATTGAAAAGTTTTGTAAAATTAGTATTGAATGTCTCCTCTTAGTAATTAATCTTGATAAAATTCCATCGGAAATGAAAGGAAATATTCTTCTTTCTTCCTTTCTTCTTCTTCTTTCCTCCAATGAAATTATTTTTGAATACATAGGAAACAACAGGTGCGTGCAGTGACAGAATATTATACAAAGAGCAGACAAACAAAGCAGCGGCTATCTCCGGATGCTCAAGAGATGCTGCATGGGCCAATAAGCATATGCTACTGGAAAACAAAATCAGAATATATAAAACATGCATAAGCCTATCATGATATACGGTATCGAAGCAAGAGCGGACACGGTGAGAACTAAACACCTCCTCAGAACCACCGAGATGAAGACTCCAAGACCCATTGCTGGCAAGACCCTCAGAGACAGAGTACCCAATGCGGAAATCCGCAGAACCTGCGACATACAAGACATTGTAAGATGGAGCAGGCAGAGAAGGCGTTTCTGGGGGGACCATGTCGAGAGAATGGAGCAGACGAGACTTCCCAGAGCCGTGATGTGCGGGAGTCCAGAGGGGCGCCGACCGCCAGGGAGACCACCAAAGAGATGGAGAGAGAGCTGGACGCCCTCGTTACAAGATCAGGACTGACCTGTCAACACAGATCAAGGATCTAAAAAAAGAAGAAGACGAAAAAGAATATTAAAAAATATTAAAATCTGAGTCATGTGGTAATTATTGTAATAGGAATATTACGAGATGCATCATTTATTTAAAAAAGAATTAAAAATATATGGTTAGAAAAATGTCACACTTTAATGTTTTCACTCCATGCCCCTGGGACATAGTTACCTAACACGGTTAGATACGCAAAATTCAGTCGATTCGTTTGAAAAAAATGACGGGAGAAAAATATTTTTTGATATATTTTTTTATATATTTTGGTCTAGTCACGATGACCACGGAATTATTTTATTCAAAATATGCGCGCATATGTCTCACGCTCAGAGGCCATTACCGAAAGCGTGACGTGCAAACGTGAGAATTGCATGTATGTATGTATGTAAATAAGTAAAGTTGTACATAACTAACTACTCAGGCTGTTATATATATTATCTGGAGACAAAGTAACGGCTTACAGAATATTATTATAATATAAAAATAAAAAGATTTAAATAAAGTTATCCTAAAAAAAATTATGTATTATGTTACAACTGACTTATAAGTAGATTGTTTAATTTTACACAGTTCTTTTCTGCAGGATTTTTTTGTACATTTAACCAGGATTAGGCAGCGTTTCCATGAGAGCGTTTCAGCGGAAAAAAATTTCTCGACTTGATTTAATAATACCGTTAATGCTCAATTTTCGTGTGTGCTTTAGAAATTTTAAATACACAAAAATCTCTTTGAATAAATGAAAACTATAACAACAAAAACCTCATACAACTTCGTTCAGTGGTTCTCCAGATTAGCGCTGTCATACAGACAGACAAAGAGGGACGTACGCTCGCCGGGGACTTCCTTGTATACTATACAGGGTTATGTAAAACATTAATAACCTCGCAGGACTATACTCCTGCCTTGATTATGAGTCGAAAATTTTCAAGCTATTATGACCTTATATCAATAGTTAAGGAGATATGCGACATCAAAGTTTGCATTTTTTTTTCAATATTTCTGAATTATTTTTTGTAAAAAGTTGGACTATCATAGTAACTCATATTGAATAATAAAAATTCATTCACTTTAACACAAGTCAAATAAAAAAATAAAAACCTTCGAATTTAATTGGAAAACATTCCAATTGGAATTTTTTCAGGGTTTTTATCATTTTATTTAACGTGTATTAAAACGAATGAATTTTTCGTAATCAATATGAGTTACTGTAATGATAGTACAAGGTTTTACAAAAAGTAAGTCGGAAATATTGAAAAAAAAATGCAAACTTTGATGTCGCATATCTCCTTAACTATTGATAATAGTCATGATAGCTTAAACATTTTCATAAGCAAGGCAGAAATATAGTCCTGCGAGGTTATTAATGTTTTCCAAATAACCCTGTATATGCTGGATCGATCAATATGTTTTTATAGTTTTTCCTTGCGTTTTTAATACTTAAAACACTTTTACTAGTACATTTTTATTCATTTTTATATAATCATTATACATAATAGCAATAGACTCTACCTATCTTGGCTTGGAGGTGGACAGAGATTGTAAGAAATGCGTAACACATAAATAGAAGTCTTTATAATGTTAGAGTTTTTCGACCCATAATCAATATAGTAGGTATTGATTATGAAATTTAAATGATTTATATCGAGTACCGAGAATTCAATATTATTTTTGCAAAAATTCACTGTTTACTTGTGTTTTCAAGTATCAAAAAAAGTCTGGTTAGAATAATACAATATTTTAAATTCGCCAATTTCCACGGAACTACCGGTGAGAGTCGAACGATATTATTTTTTCTAAAAAAATGTATAATCAGTCGGGCTAAAGAAATGAAAACAATACATTGCGAGGGAGAATTGTGTCTGAAACGGCTGAGAAGTTTATTCTGCAATAACTCTTCGTGGAGAAGAGTCAGGAAAAATATGCTGAAGAAATGTAGAGACGGATGAACAGGTGACGCAGTAGCAATTTCATTTTAATTTTTCAGCAGAATAATAAAAAATTTTAGTAACTAGGCAGTTCCATTTTAAAAATATTAAGAACTAGCTGTTCGTACCTGGCGCTGCACGGGTTAACTCCTGTGTGTCGGTGATGTAACGTAGGTCTACCTCTCATACAAAATATGAAATATCTACCTTATTTACGAACACTAAAACGTCACATTTTTTGTAATCATCGAATAGACATTTTCACACCAAAATTACTAAATTAAACTGTTAGGAATGTGCGGATTTTTTAATTAAAAAATATTTGTTCATTACTCTCGTATTTTCGGCCAGTGTGTGAGAGAGCAGTATATTGTGCATCGCAGTTAAATCGAGCAAGAAAGAGCACGACAATACCATACATTTCATGTAGGACAGAGATGGCGGTTGCTTGGGTTTCGGCGAAAGAAAAACAATATAGAAAGAGTACGATAGAGTCGGGTAACACGTGCTAGACAAAGACGGAGTGCATGCGACTGAAGCGAGCAGGCGACCGCGTCGTTGTATTCAGTTGCTATTGAAACGTCGGCGGAAGCGCACGCAAATTCGATTTGCCATGATTTTATAATAATTTACTAAAATAATGCATATATGTATATTTACCTTACATAAATATATAAAGGGACTTTAAAAAGTCTTATCTGTATTGTGTATATGTATATTTTATCACATATTAAAAACTATGCCGATTTTTAATCAGGTAACGCTGTGTTACTCCACCGTCCCCAAATTTTTTTTAGCACAGTCTTTTAAGAGTTAAGTGTTAAGTTGAAAATAAATGTGTGGTGGAAAACAAATATTCCATTGTTTTGCAAAGCCTCTAATTAAAACAATGTTTCCATTTAATCAAGGCTGGAATGGATAGGATGTCTAGGGAAGAAATATGGTATATTTTTTCCTTCGGGAATATGTATGCAAAATTTGGGTCCAATCGGTGAGGCAGTGTAGATTTGTACAAAAAATATATCTAGGGGAGGGGATGGATTCGTCCTTAAGGAACACTTAAGGTGTATAAATAGCAATAATTATTCCTAATTTACTAACCATCTTTTGGCAATGGATCATTATTTTGATATTAATAAGGGTTTACAAATTTTACATACAAATTATAGAGAATCACAGTTTGTAAATTAGAAATTGTCGAAATAAGAAAAAGTGTTAATAGTCAATTGAATATTATAAATAACCACCATAGACCAAAGACTTCCATACTTACTTTCCCATAAGTAATGTAATTTCGTCTCTATAATATATTGATTATTTAATAATTAATTTTCTGTCTGTCAGTCCGTAACTTCTTTAATATATTTTTTTCTTTATTCTTCTTCTTTATTTCTTTTTTTTTCCTTAACTTTTTTATAAATAAAAAAATATTTATTCTTTAGGAACCGACAAATAAAAGTACCGTCACTTTTGACGGGTTACGTCTAGTATGATGCAATAAATTAAAAATGTACCTACATGCATTGATGTATTATAAATAGACACGTTATTCCCACACTATCCTGATTTCAAATGTAGCAAATGCAGAAAAATCTGGTAATTTGAAGTCACGGTGACTAAAATAACATACTCATTCTTACAATAGTGTACGATACTCTGTTCCTTTTTCCCCGGGACTCCTTTTTCGGTGTGGCGTCGCGTCTAATCGCAAAGAAGTTCGTTCGATAATGAATGCAAGTAAGGCAATTACCTTACTTTTGACTTGTCACGATTTCACGCTTGTAACGTATCTACATTTTATTATATCAATGCCTAAATGTATGTAAATAGTACTCTCGTATCGTTGTAATCAAATTAAATAAAAAAATATACTTCTTTGGTATCTATTCATCGTATCTAATTCTGCAGAATAAGTGTCATTATCAATGGATTTTACCAATTGCTATACGATGAATAGATGTAGTTTACAAAAACATATGTGAAAAGAAAGGCAATAAAAGAATAATTCAAATGATGAAATTCTATTACATGACTCCATTATCTGATCGCCATGTAAACAAACCTAGTAGTGAGTTTGAAAAGAAGAGTACCTAATTTTCTATTAACAAAAAACTCATTTTTTACTCCCTTTATATTAACTCGTGGCGTCTGCTTGCTTGCCGGCTTGCCGTCAACAAAAACTTTGGATCGATTTTTGACCCTTTTCCCGTGATCCAATCGAGCTGAAACTTGGCAAGTAGACTCGTGGTGACGATCAAGAAGATCTATCAAATTTTCGTTTAAAAAAAATTAATAATTATAGTATAATTTCGGATTTTTAGAAATTTTATTTGTTTTTTCAAATTGGAATCATTAGAAAAGTTTGATTACGGCGGCCCGATGACGTGGCGGAATATTTTCTAAATTTCAATTACTCCGTCGGTATGCATAATAGGTACTTCACTACGAATGTCGAAAATCTAAATTGACTGACAAATGTTTTTAGAATTTAATCTTCAAAGCATGAAGTGTCTTATCAAAGCTCAAAACATCTGACATTTTAGAAATATATTAAATTACTGTAAGTTCAGTGTTATGTTATATGATTTAATTCATCTTTAATTGTTGTTATATTTTACAAAGAAAGGGAGTTTAATAAAAACTTGGTTTTTATGGGTTACTTTTTTTACTAAGGTTAATATTTATAAAATAATGCTTGGACAAAATTCTGCGTCATTATTAAAGGTTACCAAAATAAATTATCAGTAGGCCATTAATGAAAATGGGATATGTGCCAAATAAGCGCGTCCTAAGTGAAACATATTTTGCTTTATCCCGCACCAAAATAGAAGTTTAAAACACCGCAGTGTAGAGGTTATTCTCGTCGAGAATTTATATAAATATATCGTAATTTTCTAATGCCTTTCAATGCTTAAACATTATGAAATAACAAGTCCAAATTCCTCTTTCGACAAATAAGTTTGGTTCAGAATATTTCGAGTTTTTCCAAATTTTTCACAACACAGTGCTGGATTTTGTCCGAGGGACATCATTAATCAAGATATATTATAGATGTCTCATGGAGACGAAATTATATTTTTTATGGGAAAGTATGTATGGAAGTCCTTGGGTGCTCATAGGGCTTATGACTAGTGATGCAACGAATACTACTTTCACGAATACGAATATAAATACGAATTATTCAACAAGGTAATAAATAACCACTGTTCTTTTTTTACTAAGAGATTTAATAATTAAAATTTACCACCGGCAAATTTTTATTCAAAAAGCACAACATTTCTTTAATCCGCCCACGAGAGGTCATGTTATTAGATTTAATTTGAATTTTTTTTATGAGAGCTAAGACTTTCACACACATTGGAACGAACAATGCGTATTACAAAACAAAAACTACATGAAATGAGTACCAGCACTATTAATAACCCAACGAAACTAGATGAAAGAACTCATGTTATGCTGTGAAACAAGTAACAATTGACAACTTGAGAACTCAACAAATCCATTCATTCAATGTTAGGGGAATCTCCGATAGTAAATAGAGTGCGTAAGTAGTAAAAGGTGCAGAGCCAAACCATAATTTGCGTTGCGTTCAGTTATAAATACTTTGTTTTTAATATTTGTGAATTCGGCGAATACGAATATTCGGTATATTTCTACCATTCGGCGAATATTGGTATTCGTATTCGTTGAATCACTACTTATGACCTATCGTACGGCTGGCTTAGTTATCACTTTACACAAAATAGCGTTCACCATTTCCACCCATTATAGAATACCACGTCTATCACATTTTTGGAGGTTGTTATATATTTAAGTTTTACAACCCGTCTCATATGTATGTTGCAATAAAACACGCTAATGATGTTTCCATTAAAAACCGAAGACACTCTTAGTCCAGTGAGAATAACACTGGTTTTTCAAGCCTGAGATTCAGGCTTCAATTCTCGGTGAGATTGTATTATATCTATGTGTTTTTTTCATGATCCAATTTTGGATAATTTCGAGTTATTTTTTTGCCCAAGTAATAGGGCGCATGGCTTGATGCAAAGCAAAGCAAAAAATTAATTAAGAAACGCAAACATTTTATTTAATTTTTAATTGCATCCTTACCTACCTTCATATATTCTTACATTATTATTGATATTGTCGTGTTTTTTTTGTTTGTGAAAAAAAACGCTACAGAAATGATAATTATTTTAAACTAGCTGCAACCCGTCAAAAATGACGGTACTCTTATATGTCGACATTTACGTGTCCTAAAGAATAAGTATTTATTTATTTATAAAAAATAAAAAAAAATAAAACAATTACTCTACACATATTTACACTTGGACTTATGACTCACTCAACTTTCACTAACTTTCCACTTGATACTTTGTAGATACATAATTACTACCTTATGAAAATAAATACTACTGACGAATTCGAAAAAATATTATAATTGTTTTCTATAACGCCACTCTGGGACAGGCGTAGCCTAGTAGAGTGGCATAATCCACAAATTAAACAAAACAAAATGTGTAATTTATCTTATGTTTTATTGTTAAATTAGTATTAAGTACCTTTATTTGTAAACAAGGATTTTTTAAAAAAAAAAAAAATAAAAAGATGGAAAAAAAAAATTTTTTTTACTAGAAATAAAAAAATAGTATTTATATTGTAAAAAAGTTACGGGCGTTACACAAAGACAGAGAAATTATTTTAATTGATATTTACTTTGCTCGCGAGGTGAGTAGCAAGCAATAAAGGATTATTTTTCCGACAATAGCATAAACATAACGGCTAGATGTTAAAATGTAAATTTATTCAAATGCGTTTGGCACGAGCCGCGGTCGCTATTCGCGGCATAAATAAACATTTTTATCGTCAAAAATTTCACGATTGAAGTAAGGGAAGATTCTTTTATTGAAACCCCACCCCCCCTACCACCCTCCCCCACCCTCCCCCACCCTCTCCCACCCTCCCCCACCCTCCCCCGCCCTGTCGTGTCGGCCCATTTCGCGTTTCACAAATTGTACCTCAGATTTGTGTGCTGTGGTAACTTTATGTCAAACCATAAATAACTAGGGGTATAATTTATGTATGTAGAGTACGATACACGGCCTACGATTCTAAGGCCGGGTATCGATTCTTATTGCTATTGTGAATACGCTTTCTATTCATTTTGCACCTACGAACAGACACGCACGCATATGTACATCTCCATACCGTAGATCAAACGGAAACGATCAATGACAGATAAGAGGATGAAGATGTTGGGAATGGTAAATTTATTTCAGGCAAAATAATCTTGTTTACATTCCATGCGTAAACAGTATTCTAAAATACAAGTCTAAAACATTCGAATATCAAAGAAAAATTATAAGTTTAAAATTATATAGGTTTACGTAATCTTTGACTTTATGATTGTATATAACTGTTAAGTAAAACATATATATTAAGGACAGTAAGGGGTATTTTACTCGAATAAAAAATCTCTTAAAAACATCCTATACTTAAACACTATTAGCAAAAAATTATCTGTCTAATATAGCCAATAGCGTCGCCATTATCATGATTTTTATATATCTAATTTTATTTTAAAGTAGCCTTTAAAAAAACACCTTACACTTAAACACTAATAGCATAAAATTATATATTTTGAATTAATATAAATTAACTTTGTTTAAACCACTTATTTATTGAAAAATTTAAGAAGCCATTGGCTTTGAAACATGTTGATTTTTTTCAATAAATAAGTGGTTTAAACAAAGTTAATTTATATTAATTATAATTATGTTACCACAAAATAAATTTGCTACATTTGAAGAAGAAGTTATATATTTTTTATTTTTTTATATATTTATTAGAGTCACTAACAGGATAATAGGTACATGATACTCTAATAATAAATCATTTTAACTGTTTGAAGAATATTTTTTCTTCTTCTGTATGAAGGCTTGAACTTTGTGGTGACATTATTATTAAAATAAAACACAAATTACTTTGTTTTCACCACTATGAAAACAAAGTAATTTGTGTTTTATTTTAATAAATCATTTTAAATTAAGACTATGCCCATTATCCCAATTACAGGACACTTGTAATTGGGATAATGGGGGATAATTGCAACATGTGTTTTTGCATTTAAGTATATTTTACAGGTACATTTATGTGTATTTCATATTTAGTGTTTGAATGTAGTGTGATTAGTATTGATTTAATGGATCTATAGGTTCAGGTTATAGTTTAAAAAATGGATGTTGTGTATGAGTGAGTTTTTGAACGATGATAATGTATCTGCAAGAATATCAGCATCAATGTTAGGGTCAGAACAATACATATTAGGTATACGTGCGATACAACCTTGTGATGGGAGAAAAGTAACCGACATTATTAGTGTGCTGGCTTATTCTAAAGAACTCCGGGTTTCTTATACGGGGTTACATATGCAAATTTATGTCAGATAGAAAAAGAGAATCAATAGCTCCGCTGAGAATCTTGTATAGCACAATGAGATCGGATATTTTCCGTCGGGACTCAAGTTTGTGCATTTTGAAAAAGGCAAGTTGATCTTCGTAGCTGTGAAGGTTATTATGTTGACCAGCTTTATATGAAAAAATACGTAGAAACTTTTTCTGCACTTTCTCGATTCTCGAAACATTTCTTGTGTGATAAGGTGACCAAATAACTGAAGAATATTCCAATATACTTCGTAATAGTGATGTATAGAGAATCTTTCCAATAAAGTCAAATTCATCTCCATTACAATGATTTTTATGTGTTTAATTTTATTTTAAAGTAACCTCTAAGACTGTTATTTACAACGACGTCACTTTGCTGACAAAATCACCAGAGGGGTTACAAATAGCCGTCGACAAATTTGACGAGGAAACAAATCGTGCAGAAATAAGGCTGAGCGCTGATAAATCTAATATCATGGTGATTGGCAGAAGCAATGTAACATAACGTGCCAGAATAGACGACTGGATAAAAACAGGTCCATTTCAGGATGGAAAGCAAGAAATTGAATTGGATAGGAGAATTGGAGACGCAAGCCAGGTAGCACGATCTATAATAACTTTCCTGAAGGCATATCCGACTTTCCATATCAGTTCATAAATGCCGCTGCTTCTGTGAAACTATACACCGACACTAGATGGCGTTGGTCACGCACGGGCAAGACTGTGTCTGCGCCGGCGCGAAGAAGAAACATATTTTTTAAACTTTGTAACAATTGCTCTGGTTTTTGATTGCGAACGGACATACATATTATCGATTCGTAAATTTTTGAATCGTATTGTTCTCCGAGATTTTCACCAGTTTATATTATTTTTCGCGTGTTATTTGTGACGTTGAAGAACCAAAAAGACTTCTCAAGATCTCTGCAAAACAAAGTCGGCGACGAAGATCCTGACCGGACAATTTTGTTGGAGAATATAAATAGTATACAGGTCAGTGGTCATTTGTGACTTAATTTGGTTTACTCATGTATGTTCTTCAGAGAGAGAAAACGTAATTTGAATTTTTTTTGTATTATCGTATTGAGAGGTATTATTATAGTTGAATAGTAAATTCACTCAGCGGATGGCTATTTACACGCCGTCCACCTACAAAGAAACAAAAAGAATGTCTCAAAGAAGAACCCTTATTGACATTATCGAGAAATCACAGCTAAGGTGTCTGGGACATATCTTGAGGATGCCTGCAGATAGACTGCCAAAGCGGATATTCCAGGCAAGACCAGAAGGCAGAAGACAAAGGTGCCGTTCTAGGAGGAACTGGCGGACTGCTGCGAAGCGAGGTGGCAACTATTATAAATTGGGCTGACGTGGAGAGTGAAACCCAAGATAGGAAGAGTTGGAGCCTCATATGCGGTGCAGAAACCCTGACCCAATAGGATAAGGGGTAGAAGAAGAAGAAGTAACCTCTGAAAAAACACCCTATACAAACAATGTTGCTTAATTATACATCGAACAGTTTCAATAGCACTATATATTTGCAAGAACGGACCCATACCTAATAATACTTCGCATAAATTATGATCTAAAAGAAATGAACTTTAGGACAGGGGAGTAATTTGACAGGAGATCATTTAATGCGAATATATTAAATAACAAGATATAAGTTAAATTTGTGTGTTTGTATAATTGAAATAGATCCACAAATAACATGTTTACCTTAGCACATATGTACATACGTTCCAAAAAATGTATACACAGTTTAAATGATTACAAATTCAGATTTAATTCACATATAATTAATTTCACGCTTCCAATTGCATTTCAAAATAAATTTCCTTTTTCAAATATAAATCCAGTATTGATGTTATTACGTTTTCCGTAACTAGGATTACAGTTTTTTAACTCATATTTAATTAATTTTATACTTCTATGGTGGTTGTGGGTATTTGATCTGTACGCTACCACGCCATCTTCCACACCAGGTCCCTGGCATGGTATATTATATACCTAATTGACGTTTTAACAAACTGACAACTCGGATACCCCTTGCATCTATGTACTTGATTGGTGCTTACCCTATTTCGCTTCCCACGGGTATCACTCCCGAATTCGCTCTGCCAGGCGATGGGTGCCAAAATAAAAGAGTTATTTACATAAGTCACTATATTGAATATTTATATTAGGTCCTTACATATGAAATTGGCGTTTAGTATGGGAGGAACATATAGCCGATTTTTTTTATTATAATATATTTATTTAATCAAAGTATGTACCATTGCTATCTATGCACTTTTGCCATCTCATAGGTAGTTCATCGATCCCTTTACTTAAAAAACCATTCGGACGGGAATCGATAAAATCTTTGAAGGCGGTTTGGACTGCCCCATCGGAGTTGAATTTTTTCCTTTGCAAGAAGTTATCCAAATTTCGAAAAAAATGGTAATCTGTTGGGGCAAGGTCCGGAGAGTACGGTGGATGTCTTAGACATTCCAATTGAAGCTCCTCTAATTTGGTAGCCGTCTGTTGTGCAGTGTGTGGTCTAGCGTTATCATGAAGCAGCAGTGGCCTAGAGCGATTAACCAGCCTCGGTTGTTTAGCAGCTAGCTTTTCCATCATGGTTTGCAGTTGCTGACAATAGACATCTGCCGTAATCGTCTGGCCAGATTTAAGAAAGCTGTAGTGAACGACACCAGCACTAGTCCACCAAACGCTCACAAGTAACTTTTTTGGAGTCAATTTTCGCTTGGGGCATGGTTTGGCTGGTTCGGCAGGGTTCAGCCATTGCGATGAGCGCTTCCGATTATCGTACAGGATCCACTTTTCATCACAGGTAATGATTCGATTTAAAATCCCTTCATTATTGTGCCGGTTGAGTAATGCAACGCAGCAGTCAACGCGCGTTTGTTGATTTGCTTCACTCAATTCGTGAGGTACCCACCTTTCAAGCTTTTTCACCTTACCAATTTGCTTCAAGTGGATTAAAACAGTTTTATCACTAACACCGCAGCCTGCAGCTAACTCGGAAGTGGTTTGCGATGGATCCGCTTCCACAATAGCCTTCAATTCTTCATTATCAACTTTGGTCTCCGGCCGTCCACGGGGCTTGTTCTGCAGGTCGAAATTTCCAGAACGAAAACGTTGGAACCAAAAACGCACTGTGTTTTCTTTTGCGGCACCGTCGCCATACACATCATTAATCCTTCGAGCCGTTTCTGCAGCCTGGTGCTACGGTGGAACTCGTACTCGTAAATAACGCGATATTTCAAGTTTTTCATTTTGTAAACTGAGTGACGCAAAGAAAAAAACAATTGAGGAAAAAACAAATGAATTATAATTTTCTAAACACAAATACATGAGTAAATAGCTGTATAAATTTGGATTTGGAATTCCTAACCAAAGAGAAGATATTTGAGATCAAATTTGCCAGTACGGCAAAACGTGAATTTCATATGTAAGGACCTAATATATAATCGATACTGTATGGAGATTAAATATAGTTTGCATTGTGTCGCGGTTTAAGTGTGATATTTCACGCGCGGTAGTATGGATTTAATTCGCACTCCCGTGAACGTGATATGCTGTTGATACTCTGACGTCGGCAGGGCGAATCGTAGCTCGCCCGGCGGGTCCCGGTGGCTTCCTTTGTAGTGATGGGTACAGAGCGGTACTCACTACTATAATGTAGTACTACACTACATTGAAGTGCACACTACAAACTACAAACACCAAAGTTATTGAAAGTATAAACTTCAAATAGTACACTTCATTTCAAAGCGAACACTACAAAGTACACACACTTCAAAGTTATCGAAAGTATGAGAAACATACTTTAAATAGTGCATTTTTTACGTGAAATTTTTGGGAAGTTGATGTAGATATATGAAGAATTCTTTGGAAACTGTAACAACCTCCCCCCCCGTGGTTTGAAAATTTTTTGAGAAGTTGATGTAGCTAAACGAAGAAACCTCTGGAAACTGTAACCCTTTTTTATTTGCGAAAAAAAATATTAACTCACTAGTACTACATTACTTCATTTCATTTCACTTCACTTCATTAATACTACAATTACTTCATTACTTTACTTCACTTCATTTCGTAATACTACAATTACTTCAATTCAAGTAGTTTTTGCTACAATTGTAGTGTACACTTTGTAGTCTTCAAACTGGTGAAGGTGTGTGTGTTGTAGTCTTCATTTTGAAATGTAGTTTTTCCCTTCGCTATTCCTTTGGTAGGTAGTTCTCGAACCTGCTTTGCCGCGTCGCTCCTACTGGCCCTCAGATGTCGCTAGCGTTCGGTTTGGCATAGGTCCACTACACTTCCAATTTCATTTTAAAATAAACTAGCTGTGCCCGCGCGGGCTTCGCACGCGTAGATTTTTAGTACACTGTTTGAATCGTCATAAAACTTTCGCGAACCTTCTCGAACATTCTCCTTCCAGAACATTCTAGAAATTTATTGAATGTACAGAAACCTTCTAGACACACCGACACATTCCGCCACTCAGTTCAGAACCTTATAGAACTTTCGGGAATTTTATATAACCTTCTCCTTCCAGAACTTTCTAGAGCAGATTTTTCCGGAACCTTCTAGACTCACTGATACAGTCGGCGCGCCTATTTTGAAACAACCTGAAGCATTTGCGGCCTTCCCGTAATAAAACAATGTGCTAGAAAGCACATTTTCGTCACCCACTCTCACCCACGCACAGCAACCCCCACCAAACTCGCATATTTTCGATGTGACACCAAGGGCTATCCACCACCATAACCACCAGTGGGTGGTTGTGGCTGGTTGTGGAGAAAACTTGGCGGATAGGGAAACACGGGTTTCTTTATATATATATATATATATTGATTTTCTTTTTCAAATATAAATCTCAGTATTGATTTTATTACGTTTTCCGTAACTAAGATTACAGTTTTTTTTTATTTCAAGGGTATTTTTTTAATTCTCCCATTCACAAAACTTCTGACATTTCATATAGTGATCTTTATAGTTTCATAGCTGTCGATAAAAAATCTGTACTGGGTGTATAGTATATTCCCTGTCTTTCTCACTATTCCAGAATCCAGAATATTATTATTATTTTTTTTTTCATTATGTGTATTTTTATGAAAACGAAGAACGGCGATTAAACATTTTTCTTAAAATATTGCATCCATAGAGGTCGACCGCCGCTGCAGTTTATGGCGACAATAATTCAGCGGATATTAAGGCGAGACACTTTATGGCGTAACCGACCGCAAGCTGTCCCGCCTGGCCGATCATCGTGGTCACCCGCAAATGAAATAGTTTATTGGGTTCAATGAAAGTGGTGTGATGTCACCTGGGATCGTAAACTAGCTATCGCAGTCCATCTCCAGTATATTATATGCTTTTTCCATCTGGTCTTGGGAAAATATACAACATATAAAACAATTCTACGTCGCTTTGAAATATCTCTTCACCATGATAATTTGAATACCAAGTTATATAAAAAAATATATTAATTTCATTACAATTCTTAATTTATTGAAGAATACATTTTTCAAAGGCAGGTCACTTTGTGTCACTTTGAAATCAGTCTCCAGTATATTATATGCTTTTTTCATCTGGTCTTGGGAAAATATACAACATATAAAACAATTCTACGTCGCTTTAAAATATCTCTTCACCATGATAATTTGAATACCAAGTTATATAAAAAAATATATTAATTTCATTTCAATTCTTAATTTATTGAAGAATACATCTTTCAAAAGCAGATTTTCACTTTGTGGTGACATAATTAATGAATAAATTTATTATAACTTTTGGTAATGCGACATAATAAACAACCTCTCAAAATGATAATTGATTTAATATCTATTAATATATTTAATATCTATAATATCTTTCCTGAAGGCATATTTGACTTTCTATATTAGTTAGAACTATAAATCGACGCTAGATGGCGTTGGTCACGCACGGGCGAGACTGAGCCCGCGCCGCCGCCGGCGCGAAATAGAAACGTATACTTTTAAACATTGTAACAATTGCTTTGGTTTTGTTTGCGAATGAACGGATATACCTATAATCGATTCGTTAATTTTGTAATCGTATTGTTTTCCGGGATTTCACCAGTTCATATTCTTTTTCGCGTGTTATTTGTGACGTGGAAGAACTAAAAAGACTTCTCAAGATATCTGCAAAAGAAGAGACGGCGACACGAAGATCCTTGTGACCGGACAATTTTGTTGAAGAGGATAAATAGTCTACAGGTCAGTAGTCATTTGTGGCGTATATGGTTTACTCATGTATGTTCTTCAGAGAGAGAAAACGTTATTACGAGAGGTATTAGTTGAATATTAAATTCAGCCAGAGGATGGCTATTTATACGCCGTCCTCCAACAATCCATACAACTTTGCTTACACTAATTTTTAATTAGCTTTTTACCACTATTGGAAAAACTACTAGAAATTAGGATTAAAGAACATCTTAGAGCATTAAAAAGCCATAGTAATTCTGAGTTTTCAGTCATCTTTTAAAATATAACCACACATTTCATATTAATTAAGGGCTAGAAATATTACAAACAGGATATAAATATTCGCAGATTAATAATTTAGAAATAAGAAAAATTGTTAATGTTAA
Organism: Agrypnia vestita; assembly: GCA_016648135.1. NCBI lineage: Eukaryota > Metazoa > Arthropoda > Insecta > Trichoptera > Phryganeidae > Agrypnia > Agrypnia vestita. The sequence goes on from JADDOH010010496.1 coordinate 36,848, forward strand.
GTCAAATATTTTTAATTATCAAACAAAATTTGAAAACAATCCCCTTTTAAACACCTTTCCAATTAAACAACATGTTCTTTCTAAGAATTCCTAGGTAAATCTCTATTATCTTTTTCATTTTGCTCCTTAATCTCCGACCCCCTATGCCTTCTCCGTAACCTACTCATTGGGTAATATATATTATTTGTCAACTTTAGTTAAGACTCAACCTAAAGAATGGAACATTGTTTCCGAATCATGTATTGTAAAAAACTAATATAAAAGTAGTGTAAAAAAAGTTATAATATTTTTTCAATTGATGTAGCAACATTGCAAATTGACATTATTTTAAATGTTGAAAGTATTATTTATATAAATATACTTATATTATTTGATAAATTAGACCTACATGTTTCGAAAATACCTTGACGGTGAAAAGTTATTTCCGAAACATGTAGGTGTAATTTTTCAAGTAATATAAGTAGATTTATACAAATAATACTATCAATATTTTTTTTAAGTTACAATTTATTCAGAATTTTGAATCTTCTTCTTCCTTGCATTGTCCCAACTCATTGCCAAGGTAGGCCGTTGGAGTCGGCTCTTCTCGTTCTCAGACTGTATCTTCCTCGGTTCTGGATATCGTTTTTATCCAGGCCATTCGTCTATAGGATTTTGGGGAATTGAGTAATTTCTTCAGTCAGTTATATGGTTTTTCTCTCGATTACTGTCCATTAAGCTCTATGAAAGACATTCATTAGAATTCTTAATAACCATCGCAAATCAGGGGCGTGCAGTGATAACAAGTAGCATGCCGTTTTTTAAACGTGTATTGGAAAAAAATCGAAATGAAATATTTATCTGGCAGAATATTTTGAAATATCAAAATCTGAATACTATGCTTATTATTGTGATTGGAATATTCAGAGATACACTTATTATTTTGGTTTCTTTTCAAAATATGCTTAGAAAAAAGTCATGCTTATTTTTCTCACTACATACCTCTGTCAAACTACAATGTGGGAATGAAGTTTTTCATTTTAATCAAGATGTATTATAGATGTCTTAAAGATGCGAAGCTATTTTAAAAATATATATACGGTAGTAGATATAGAAGTCTTTTTGAGCGTTCATAGGACTACGACCTATCGGACGGCTGGCTTGAGTCATCATTTTAGACAATTTAACGTTCACCAGTTCCATCCATGATAGATTACCAAATTTATAAAAAAAATTGGAAGTTGTAAATCTGTTTAATTTACCATGTATAGTATGTGAGTTGTATTTTTCTACCGCCCATTTTAATAAAAATCGTTACCAATCAATAAAATAAAGTAAATAAATTTAATCACTTATCTTCTAAGAATGTATCCAATATTTTTAGATACCCTATGTAATTTTTTTTTCATAAAGTCAGATACTATAATAATTAAAAAAAAATATTTTATTAAATTATCAAAAATATATATATACGTTTGGTATACAAAACAAAATAATTTCACAATTAGGATAATTTTCCGCAACCGATTCAAATAGTTATATAAAAAAGTTCATCGCGAATTTGATTAATTTCATTACTTACGAGTAAAATTTCTCACAAAAAATTTGCAGTAGAAATATTTATACGAGCATACAAGTAAAACTCTCACCTTTCCGGGATCAAAACAAGACGTCTCCAAAAACTTTCTTCCTCTGCTTCCTTGGTATCCATGCATAATGCTGTTATTTCATTTTTAAGATCAAATTATGAAACAAACATAGATTTACCCTCCCCCCTTCGCCATCCCCTTCCAGAAATTTAAATGTTTTTAGTTCTAATTCCATTCATTCATTTGCATAGTTACTCTTTAGAACCCTGACGAAAATTAGCGAAGGGAAAAACTTCATTTCAAAATGAAGACTACAACACACACACGTTCACCAGTTTGAAGACTACAAAGTGTACACTACAATTGTAGTAAAAACTACTTGAAGTGAAGTAATTGTAGTACTACGAAATGAAGTGAAGTAATTGAAGTGAAGTAATTTAAGTGAAGTAAATAAAGTGAAGTAATTGTAATGAAGTGAAGTAATGAAAAAGGTCGCCAGCCAGATTTCTCGTTCGATTCCAAAAAAATTTCAAACCATGGGGGGGGGGGGTTGTTACAGTTTCCAGGGATTTCTTCATATATCTACATCAACTTTCCAAAAATTTCACGTAAAAAATACACTATTTAAAATGTGTTTCTCATACTTTCAATAACTTTGAAGTGTATGTACTTTGTAGTGTTCGCTTTGAAATGAAGTGTACTATTTGAAGTTTATACATTCAATAGCTTTGGTGTTTGTAATTTGTAGTGTGCACTACACATCAAAATGTGCGAAGTGTGCACTTCAATGTAGTGTAGTACTACATTGTAGTAGTGAGTACAGAGCGGACCCATCACTAGAAAATATTATTAGACATTTAAGAATAAATTAAATACTATGTTTTAAACCACTTTATCCCTATATATTTGTAACTAGTTTCGGTTGGACTCAACCTTCTTCGGGACAATTAAATGTAGACTGTCTGTCTATATTTAATTATCAATCTATATTTAAATGTCCGAAATTAGTTGACAAATATATAGTGATAAAGTGTTTTAAAACATAGTATTTAATTTATTCTTAAATGTCTAATAATGTCAAGCCACAAAGTGTTTTCTTGCTTTGAAAAAAAAATATTATTCAACTCCCACACACCTCAATTCATCCCTGGACCAAATTTTGCAAACATCCTTATCATGTCGATCTACCCAAAAAAAAACCTCATTCCTCTAAGACAATGTTTTTTGAATACCCAACCTTTTCATAAGCTGAAAAATGCTGGCGAATCCCCAGGTCCAAAATAAAACTATGTCCGTGATTTTAAAAACGTTAAAAAATTAAGTTACTTACAGAACTGGATTCTGAAGCTGCCAGTGGGTAAAGATGGTTAAATAAATCTTTTTTTGGATACGTTAATACAACTAGCCGTTTTGCTATCCATGGAGATGAACGAAAATCTTGTAAATTTAGCTGCTTAAAATGGAATTCAATTTGCAAACGATTGAAGTCTTCTGGATGAAAGGAAGCGAAGAGAAGAATATTTAGAGCTGGCAAGAGAAGCTTTAAAAATGTTAGTGTCATCGCCACTTCCTATCTATGTCAACTAACGTTATCTTCAATTGTTTATATATAAAAACTAAGTGGAGAAAAGGACTTTAATTAAAAAATAATTTTGTTGTTAACGTCTCAAAAAGACAACTTCGGTTTGAAGATTTATTAAAAAATAAACAGGCACAGCTTTCTCACTAAAATTTTTTTCTCCCTTTCTTTGAACTTGTATCGTCTGCTTGTCAGCCGAAAAAACTTTGGATCGATTTTTAACCCTTTTCCCGTGATCCAATCGAGCTGAAACTTTGCAGGCAGACTCGTGGCGACGATAAAAATGATCTAACTAATTTTCGTTTAATTTGTTTTAATTATTATAGTATAATTTGGATTTTTCGAAATTTACATACAAATGAGAAAGGAGCCCGACGCGTGGAGAAGGCGCGAAACCTGTTTCAACTAGTCTTACTCGAGCTATGGGTCCAATGTTGATAATATATAAAATTGGAAACAGTACAAATGAGAAAGGGAGTATACTAAAAATTTGGTTTTTATGTTTTTTTTTTTTTTGAAATAGAGATGCGAACACGGAATAAGTGCCACATCAATATTCCTACTATTTTCAAACTAAGCTAAACGCTTGCGCTATGAAAATAAGACTAACTTGCTTTTTTATTGCAGTATATGACCTAAAACCCTTACTTTTTATTTTTATACGGCTTGTACTGCGATCCCCCACAGCTTGAAAAACACTGCTCTAAGATAATATTTAAAATTACAACTTAATGTGAATCCCGGGCCAGTTTGGATAAGTATTGACCGCTTGTAATATAGAAACACCAAGGATTGTAGTGCCAAGAATGATGATGATGTAATATCTATCACTCAATCCCTATTATCCTATGGCATAATTGGATGGGGAGGGTGTGTCAAATCAGTCATGGATCCGCTGACAAAATCACAAAAATGCGTTATGCGTATAATCACCAAGAAATCAAGAATGTTTCCTTCAGATGATTTGTTTGGAATATTTAACGCTCTTGACCCGAGACAATTTTACCTTAAAACCATACTTATAAAATTCCACAAGGATGAGGTAAATTTTAATCGTACACAACAAACACGGGTTACAAGGCTGGAAAATACAATTTATTTCGAGGTACCTAAAAGGAAAACGTCTTTAGGGCAAAGACAATTTAATTTCACTGCCCCGCTTGTTTTTAACAAGTTACCTAATGAAACTAAAGAAATAACTCTACACAAATCTTTTAAACATCATATTACTAAGTTTATTAAAATATCAGGTAGAAGGTATGCTGAAGAAGTGATCCGCCCTTGACCTCTGAATTGGCAAAAACTGATTTATATAATTTAAAGTATACTATAATATAATATTTATTTTTGTAACTACTTAAATTCTCATCTTAATTATGTATGTGTATTTTCTTTTCTTATCTTTTCTCTTAGATTTAGGTATTCCTATGATTTACTTTAAATTCTTATCTTGATTTTGTATGTATATTTTCTTTTAGATTTAGATTCTTTAATTGTCATTTTTTATTACTACATAAATACCATGTGAGAATAACCGCCAAAGAACAGGTTTTTACCTAGTGTTGCAGTTAGAATCTTGTTTTAACTAATGTAAATGTAAATAAACAATAAATAAATAAATAAATAAAAAATAAAATAAATATAGAAAATAATTTAACTTTAAAATAAAAAAAACAGCAGTTGATAAATAAATAATATTACTTATGAAGTGTTGGGAAATCTTCCGAGTTAAAGACACTTCATTAGCCCTAACTAGGGCCATACAGCTGACGCCTGCGATATCTTCAACTTACGCCAGTGCAATATTCCAGCGACATCAATCTTCTTCATTCCTTCGTTCAAGAGATACATTTTTCTAGAAGCTGTTTCATATCTCGCTTGTATATCAATGTTATTTTTATTTCCAATGCAGACATTTATGCTCTCGCTTGCCTTACAAATCATGGATATTGATACAGACAGCCCAGAGCTCGGTGATTGCCCATCCGTCTCTGTCCCCAGACATCCCCAGCAGAGAGACACATTCCTTTGAAGGAAAAATTCAATGAGGCTAAATTTTTCTCCCTAATTCCACATTTCTGACATCTTACACAAATACGTGACTCCTTTAGCTGCTGATTGTGTGATTTTGACAATAATTTCAGACCGTAAAAAAACATAAGAAGTTAAACCAATTGGTAGTAACTAAAAAGCGAATTGGAAACTTTTGTGTCGCTCATCATTATCATCACTTTTTGCTACAACCTACAAAGAGCAAATGGCATAAACTTATGACTTACTTATGCTGTTACCCAGAAAATGAGGATCAATGAAAAAATGTACTGATGACGTCATGAAAAAAAGTATTCATTTTTCATATAAAAATTTAAAAAAACTTACATTTAAATAACTTTCTTCACAAATTTCCATAAATTAATTCATGAAAACATAATAATATTGAATGTTTACTATTTATTATAATAAATGAACTTAATAATTCAAATAAAAATCGATTAAAACAAGCCACTTTATAAACAGATTGACGGTTGGATTACGCAAAAAAATTTAGTATGTCAATAAGTATGATCTATAGGTGTTTTTTGTAAGTGACGTGCACGCAGTTCTCACCAAAAATAAGACCATTCAAAGAAACATTCTATAGTTCGAAAAATTTACTTGTCAATTACAAAAAAAAAACATATTACAGTTACGTTATCGTTAGGTTATAGACGTAAAAATAACTCGACAAATATATAGTTTTAGTAGGAAAATATTTAAAACCAAATTTAGTCGATCCATGCTTGGAGTAAGCCTAAGAGATAGAATTAGAAACGACGAAATTAGGCGCAGAACTAGAGTAATGGATATCATGGATCGTGTAGCGAAGCTAAAATGGCAATGGGCAGGACACGTTGCAAGACAGGATACTACAAGATGGCCTCCCAGAATTCTGAAATGGAGACCTTGGGAAAATAAAAGAGGCATCGGAAGACCTCAAAAGAGATGGGCCGATGATATTGTCGCTGTGGGGGGGAAGAAATGGCAACAATTAGCCAACAACAGGGAAGAATGAAAAAATAAGGAAGAGTCCTATATCCAGCAGTGGAAAGACGAAGGCTGATGAAGAAGATGAAGAAGAAGAAATTTAGTAGTCAATTAGAAACGACATGCAGAAAAATCAAATCGACGAAAAAATATTTTGACCGCTACCCGGATTAAAACCCAGATCACCTAGCTTTCCGGTAAAATTTGTTACAGGCCCAAACTTGGCCCAAACGGGCTTTGAAAATTTCGTGTTAAAATGTTCGATGCGCTCTCATTCTTCTGAGTCATATGGAGGTGCATATTGAGGTATGATAAGCCTTGAACATTAAAACATTGGTGTTTATAGAAAACAGTGAGGATTTTATTATATTTTAGAGGAATTAATAGTTAGAAGAGTTTCTTCTTTGGTCCTACTGGGATTGTCTTTTATTTCTTATCACTCCTAGCAATGTACTTTACATGTTTTCCTGGGTAACTCACATAAACTTATGGATAAGGTATGATATTGTAAGTCAAACTTTTAACTCTCACGCCTTCATTGTCTCACAAAAATGTTAATTATTTTTCTTCTTCAAAAATAGCAAAATGTTCATAAATAACCATTTTATATTATAACTAACCAGGTCCTTTTAACAAATGGTTATCTTTGAATTTGTTTTCATGTTAGTATGTACTTAATTAATTATTAATTTCCAATATATTTTTTCATTGTCTATACTTTGATTTTTGATTTGTTAGTATACATTGTATCCTGACAAAGGAACAATTGGACTTGTAATATGTTGATATTTTCAGTAAATAAGTGGTGAAAACAAAGTGTATATTTATAAAAGAGTTAAGGTTGTTATTACGGTCGTTAGACATATTTAACTGTAAATAGTTGCGGATATTTTATACCAACCGTATGTTTTTCCCAGAAAGGTTCTTCCTCCTAATGACGTTGAATAAGCATTCAACGAAACGTCGAGAATCGTTTCTCGGAAAAAACATACGGTTCGTATAAAATATCTGCAATATACCTACTAAAACCTACTAAAAATTGTATCAGGCAACGTCGACTGTCCTGAACTATTAAATAGACTCAAATTCCATGTTCCCTGTAGATCTCGTAGACACAACCCAGTCTTTCACCCTGATTTTACCTCATCCAACTATCGTCGTAATTCATATTTCTTGAGGGTATGCGATGCATTCAATAAACTTATAAGATTATTGGATATTGATCTGTTCGAGTGCAGCCACACAAGATTAAGAAAAATTTTGAGTGCTGAATTTTTTTCCACGTAATAATTAAGTTTCTTTGTCTTTTGTTTAAATTTTTTATTCTTTCTTTCTATATAATTTTTAATATGCCTTAGTCATTCATAAATATTTATCATTACTGACATATTTCTAAATGTGGAGACCTGTAATCGGCATCTATATTGTATCAATGTTTTCTATGCTTTTTTTTTGTGCTGTTGGTCTTCCATAAACATTAAATAAATAAATAAACTATTTACAGTTAAATATGTATTTTTATTTATTCTTCTACTTACTATTTTTCTACTGACCTTTAACCTACTGTATTTGACTGAAAATAGCGCTAAGGGTGTTTAAAAACAACGTATTTTCACTTGAGTACTCATTCAATTCAAATGAGCACAAATCGTCGAATATTTACGACGAAACGCACTCGTCCATACAAAGGAAACTGTGTAAAAAATTCAAATTCTTTATAGATTCACGAACACAATAAACTCCGTGGGGTAGCTCCACGCGCCGATCGTGATTTAAGCGGTAGGAAGTTATGAGCTATAAATTCTAGGCATTTCTTTGTCTGTTTATCTTGAACCACCCTTCCGCGCACCCTTAGGCCAGTGGCGCATCGCTAAACGCGTGCAGAGCTACCCTTGTCTTTTATATAGGTAAGAATCGGCCGTATTCTGAAATTTTTATTTTTTTATTTTTTATTAAATACAAATCATTATATATTTACATATTTGATACATAAAAGTAAATTTAAGGTACATATTTTTTTTTTATCATTGTACCTCTCCAAAAAGAGACTAACTCTTTTTCTGGAGAGGGAGTTTCACTTTTATATATATATATATATTTTTTAGTACATAAATATATGAAGAAGAAAATAAGTTACATAATATGAGATAATTAATGCATAAAGAAAAATAAAATAAATAGTACATAAATATATATAAGCATAATTACTATAGAAATAAGCAGTATTGCTAATTATCTTGAAAGTAATGCCGCTAATTTTTGATGTTTCCTTTTTCCTTTTTTTTTTTTTACGCTTCAACAGGCCTGGAGGCCCAATTACAGAAGCGAAATACACCACAAAATACCCAGGCTTGAGAAAATCACATAGATAAAATTGTGACCTCACCGGGAATCGAACCAGGAACCCTCGGTTTGGGAAGCCAATGTCATACCCACAGCGCTACGAGGGCCGCCTTTTAAATTTGAAACGTTTTAAATTAACGAATTCAATCAATCAGAAAGTTCTTAAATGCAAAAAATGTTAAGCTTTTAATACGGCAGATTATCAGTGAGATAAATAACTAAGTTTTAACACTCATGTCAATCAAAAAAGATTTACCTTAAAAATCTAACAATGTGTATGAAGAGTTATGGTTGTTATTACGGTCGTTAGACATATTTAATTAACTGTAAATAGCTGCGGATACTTTATAAGCACCGAATGTTTTTCCGAAAAACGATTCTCGACGTTTCGTTGAATTCTTATTCAACGTCATCGGGAGGGGAAAACATACGGTTCGTATAAAATATCCGCAATTATTTACAGTTAAATGTGTATGAAGTTTTAGCGAAAAAATAAGTATTTGAATTATCGACTTGTATCGAAGTTTTATAAAAATAAAATAAATGTATTACATTTTAATTATTGTAATGGATAATTTATATAGCACAAATAAAACATATTTGCTTAACTGAAAAAGTAAACAAAAAATGTTCTTAAGGACACTTATAACAAAATAACTATAATTTATATAAAATAACTGTGTAAACACCACTTTTTTATTGAAAAAAAAAATTCAACATGTTTCGAATCCAATGGCTTCTTCGTCAGGATAACAAAAATAAAATTTAAAAATCGAAGTATAGACACGAAGTATCAAAATATTAAAAAAGTTATATATGGAAAATGAATAATAAAAAGTACCTAATTAACATGAAAGTAAATTTAAAATATAACTATTGGCAAAACGGACCTGATTATATATAACATTCAATTTACTATTAACACTCTTTCTTATTTCCAAAATTTCTAATTTATCAAACTGTGATTATGTATAATTTGTATGTAAAATTTGTAAACCCTTATTAATATCAAATCTAACTATTTTATATTTTGATTATCTGTACTTCGATTTTTAAATTTTATTTTTGTTATCCTGACGTAGAAGCCATTGGCTTCGAAACATGTTGATTTTTTTAAAAATAAAATAGTGGTGTTTACAAAGTTATTTTATATAAATTATAATTATGTCATTAAAAATAATTTTGCTATATTTGAAGAAAAAAAAAAATAACTGTTTGATCTAACACTAGTATTTAAATTTAGAAGTTGTTTTCGGGCTTTTGGATGATTTTTTGAAAATGTGCATGTAATTTTTTTTAAATGAAGAGAAGATGTATATTTATAAACCTACCGAGGCAGGTAAAGGCTTATAAACTCCCAAAAATATTTTTCATATTTGATATATTCTGATATATTTATTTTCACTAATATAATTCGATTAATCGGTAATGAACCGAATAAAGCAAAAAATATATATTTATGTAAAATTTAAAGTGGTATTATTTTATTCAAGAACACCTTTTTGAAGTTGTAATTTTTCAGAACAAAGTTCTGTGAAATATTTTTTAATAACCAAATTAATTAATCAATTAGAAAGACATACAGAAAAATCTAATTTACGAACAAATATTTGGCTACTACCGGGATTCGAACTCGGGTCACCTCCTTTCGGAAGAAAAAAAAATTAATCAATTAATGAGAATTACATATAAGTTCGATATATTCACGGAAATGTACAAGGTTGCTATAGCTTAGTAGTCAGAGCACCGTCCTCGGAAAGGAGGTGACCCGAGTTCGAATCCCGGTAGTAGCCAAATATTTGTTCGTGAATTAGATTTTTCTGTAGTGTTAGTGTCTTTCTAATTGATTAATTAATTTGGTTATGGTATTATTTTATTTTCATACGCACGCAGCTGCCACTGCCCTAGACTACCCCGTGTTAGAACTTGAAGTTTCTCATCCCCTAAGCCCCAAGACGCAGCCTTGAACGTATTCCCCTGTTCCTGAACTTTTTTGTATTCAAAAACGGAATAAGAGTAATTAATTTATGTCGTTATATTTGTTTTTATTTCATTTAATTATTGTCACGGGGGATGATGATAAAATAACTTTATTTTTACATTTGAAGGGCTACAATACATTTCGTGCTTCTAACTATTTGAATTGATTGAATTTGATTACAATTTACCAGAAAATGTGATTTATACAATGCCAGTTCATGAAAATTTCACGACAAAAGCACATTAGACGTGCCGAGTTTTAGCCCTTAAGCATTTTAGTAAAATAAATTTATTCTAGATTGGTTAAATAATGTTAAATATTTTGCAACGATTTGATAATTTCAGTTCCCTAATTTTATTTATTACTATTTATTTTCTGTAAAATAGAATTTTTGGCACACAAAGACATCGCCAAATTTAGTACATTTACCTAACAGCTGCAGTAAGGATAATTTATAAGCAAGCTATCTTTAAAGGCCTATAAAGCAATAGTTATTACGAATTTTCTAATCATCTTTTGGCTATGGATTATTCTTTTGATATTAATCGGGGTTTACAAATTTTATATACAAATTATACAAAATCACAGTTTGATTAATTAGAAATTTAGGAAAAAAGAAAAAGTGTTAATAGTATATTGAATAATATATAAGTCCTTTTTACAAATAGTTTTCTTTTAAATTTCTTTTCATGTTAGTAGGTTCCATTATTCATTTTCCATATAAAATTTTTATATTTTGTCGTCTATACCTCGATTTTTGATTTGTTTGTATAAAATTGTATCCTAACGAAGGGGCCATGGGCTCTGAAACATTTTGATATTTTTCAATACATAGGTGCTGAAAACAAAGTTAATTTTTATTTATTATATTATACTATTATATAATTATTACATTAATCAAAATATGTATATTTTTTTAAATATAATAGAAACCTAAAAAGGTTTATGGATAAAAATTTTACATGATTCAATACAGGAATATAATAATAATATAATTTAGATACAAAGTCATTTTTTTATAGTTGGCTGAGTTTTAGCATTTTTGTCACATCTATTTTGAATTTGTCAGTGGTCAGTTGTTTGGTCTATTGTGGCAGGTCGTTATATAGTTTTAATCCGTTGCAAATTAGTCGGGATTGTCCTGTTTTTGTTTTGGCGTGTGTTATGTGATAGTTTTGAGCCATTCTAGTGTTGTGTTGGTGTTTTTCGTGTATTTTGTGTAATTTTATGTCTTCGTCTTGTATTTCGCCAATTGCTAGTCTGTGAATGATTTTAAGTGTTTCGATTTTTGTAATGCTTTCGATGTTTAATTGTTGTGTTATACGGTAAACAGTTTCAGTTGGTGTCCGGTATTTCAGATCATAGACCATTTATTTTTTATTTGAGATTATATTTCAGAATTTCAAGGTGGTGTAACCCCTTAAATTAAAATATAAAAAAACTTCCATAATATTGTAATAGATGGATACAGTGACAACATACAAAAATAATTTGTGGTCTAGTTAGAATCCCAAAAATATAAAAATTAAAGTAAAATATTTTTGCAACAACTTCAAGAACAAGTGTTTTTAATTATTGTACTCCTAATTTTTTACTGTAAGCCATAAAATGTGTCCTTTTTTAGGTTTTCCCAACGCGAACGCCCTGTTTAGATGTATGCCGAGAACATTTTTTATTGCGTACATAATTCAAGGCTTAATTTATTTTTATGTGGCCCCAAACTCACCCGCACATGCCGCAAAGTCACTAATATTATACTTTTTAATTTACGGTGTTTGCAGCACTGCTTCGGCTTGTGTATTCTCATTTCCTGCGCCTGGTTATTTGTGGTGGTAATAAGGTTCGCAACTTCTCGCATTCACCCTCACTAAGTTTAAATTACTGCAATTTAACCATTCGACATAAATCTTTTAATAATTCATTATTCATAAATTGTAAATAATTCCTTTAAATTAAGATACATTATATTACCCTCACACGGACGAAGCTGTTTATGTGACAAAAATGTATGGAAGACTTTATAGGGTAGCCACAGGGCTTATGACATGTATGAATTGGCTTAAGGGGGGGGTAAGGTTAATTCGTACAAAAAAAGGCATGTTTTTGTGAATTTTTTGTGACGACACAGTTAAAATCTCTTTATTAAAACTAATGGTACATTAAAGTATGATATTTGAAGAATATTGTGTATTTTCAAGACGAAATATTAAAAAATACGGCAATGGCAGCAATTATTCGGACGTGTCTCGGAAAAATGAGAATTGCGGTATCCATCATAACTTGGTGCTAGATCATCTGAAATCAAAAAATCAAAGTTCATTCGTTAGATAATAAATTTTCCCAGGTAACGCTGGGAGAGATTTTGAAATTTCAATTTTTCAATTTTTTGGAACACTTTGAAGGGGAAAAACGCGATTTTTTGCGAAAAATATCGACTAATTTGTAATTAAAAAATAAAAATTAATAACAAATTTGAAAAAAACTCGACAGCGTTACCTCGTAAATTATGTACAGAAATAGTGTTCAAAATTTCAAAAGGATCGGTACAGTAATTTTGAAGGTATGATGGACATCGACTTTGAAAACGTGAGATGTGGGGAAGACGATTTAAAGTTTTGCACACTGTAAAATTCAAAATAAAACTCAACACTTATTTTATACTTACACATAATCGTCGATGCCATGTTCACACGGCAAAGAGCTTTCATCATCAGCATCTGTTTGTCCTTGTCTACGCAAAACTCTTAATACAATAGCACGTCCGGTAGTCCTCAGGTGAGCGCGTCTCTTAGCTGCCCGAGCACGTATAGAAAATCAGTATCGCACAAATGTTCATAATTTCGTCAATTTTGCTCCGATTGAATTGAAATTTTGACACAATGTTTCTGTCGTAAAACATTATTTTTATTTTACTTTATTTGAGGCTTCCACATATTGACTACAAGTTTTTGTGTAAACATGCCGTATAACATTATATTCAACATTAAATTTTATTTTGTTGCGTGTATTATTTTGTTTTAATTGGAGGGATGACATAAACTTTTTTCCTCGAATTGAATGTATGTATTATCATCGTCTCTGTATGTGCCTCTTTAATTAGTTTTTGGTTAGCTTTTTGGTCTTTTGGTTAGGACTCCTGCCTCGTGATCCAAAGGTCGCAGGTTCGAATCTCACTCCAGACAAGCAAGTTAGTCCTATTTTCTCAAGCGTTTAGCTTAATTTGAAAATAGTAAGAATATTGATGTGACACGAATTCCGTGTTTGCATCTCTATTAAAAAAAAAAAAAAAAGGTATTTCAAACATTAATTCTGAATACTACCTAAAATTCGAATGAAAATTTGACATTTTGTGTGTTTAAAGCAGGTTATCATTCATCTGGTATTTTGAGAAAATTTGCAAAAAAAAAATTTATTAAATATTAAAAGCGAAAAATCGCTTCAACATTTTGACTAAATTTTTCTTGTTAACTGTGCTACAAACGTGTGAAAATTTCTTGTTGTTTAAGAGATAATAATAAAATAGTGTGATTTGTATGTAGTATTTGAGAGATTTCTTTGATTAACATCGTGTTAATTTTACTACAAATAAACATGAGTTATATTAAAAAAAAATACGCCCGAAATTAGGAATTGGTTTACTTTATTATACAAAATTGATAAAGCGACATTTTAAAAAAAAATTATGTCATTGGCGTTAAATGTAAGATAGTATATTTATGTTATAGTGGAAATTTGTTGTAGAAAATACTAAAAATGTTTATATAATCAATAAAATACCAAAATCCGTAGAAGTAGGATTACAAAACATTTTTTTTCCATCCATAGTAATGAGGTACATGCGCTGTATCGATACAGATAAATATATCATTACTTCTTGTAACAAACACTATACGTTTTGGAATATTTTTAGTTTTTCTAAATTTTACAGAACACAGCACTGGATTTTTGTCACAGGCACGTCATTAATCAAGATAGGTATATTATTATAGATGTCTCACAGAGGCGAAATTATATTTTTTTTAAGGAAAAGTAGGTATGGAAGTCTTTGGGTGTTCATAGAGCTTACGACCAATCAAATGGCTGGCTTAAGTGATCACTTAACACAATGTAACCATTTCCACCCATGATAAAATACCACGTCTATCAAATTTTTGGAAGTTGTATATACTTAAATTTTACATGTATGTTATTCATATATGTGTTGTAATAATCCTTAGTGCGACCGGCATCCAAAGCTTTTTCATTCCCCTTAAATAACCACGGATGTCACTAATGAGATATCTGTGTGATGATTGGATTTTTTTAAAGTAATATCCTTTATATGTGCAATGAGATTCTTCCTAATTATGAGCATTACACTAGAATATGCCTGAAATATCATTTCAATTTTTTAAACTCTTTTTTAGACCAGTATTTTCATTCAGAATATTTTGAGACGTTGTAAAGTTTAAATATATACAACTTCCAAAATTTAAGACGTGATATTCTATCATGGGTGGAAATGTGAACGTTAGACTGTGCAAAGGAATCACTAAAGCCAGCCGTACAATAAATCGTAAGCCCTATGAACACCCAGAGACTTCTTTACCTACTTTCCTATAAAAAATATATAATTTTTTCTCTGTGAGACATCTATAATTAATCTTGACTGTACGTTTTTTTCTTTAACTTGTCAAGGCTTCTGTATTGTGAAAGATTTGTTGTATAAAGTGAAAATTTTGGATTATCATGTACTTATGATAATATATAGTCAATGGTAGAACAACAGAGGTCTAGAATAATTACGATAATATTATAAAATATCAGAGTAACATATAATTGTCCTACAATTTTTGATAACATAGGACAAATAAATCGAAATGCTTTTGGTAACAAGAAACTACTTTTTTGAAATTCACTAACTAACCAACTAACCATTACGCCGTTTTCCCGCAGGGGTAGGCAGAGAGGATTAAACGTCACACTCTTCTATCAAGTTCTACGTTTTTTGCGGCTTTTAACAGGGCCATCTTCAAATACTTGTAGTACCTGATCGTGCCAGGTCTTTCGCGGACGTCCTCTATTTCTATTGCCTTCAACACTCGCCTCACATATTTTCTTGACCATCCTTTCCTCGCCCATACGTTCCACATGACCAAACCATCTCAGTTCCGCATTAATCGAAAAATATTTTCTTTGAATGTTATCTTGTGAAAATCATTTTATATTTAAATTTGTTGTCTGATTAATTATCACATATGAAAACTTATTGTATCGTTATCAAATTCAACATTTTCTTTGTTGTATAAATATACTCGTATATAAATAATACATATTTTTTTAAACACAGATGCGTCCGCGGAATATATGTCACATAAAAAAAGGCTTGCTATTGCTATTTTAAAACTACTCCATATGCCTGTGCTATGAAAAATAAAAAGGAAAGGCTCTAACCCGCAACTACTGGATCACTAGGAAAGTCTGTTTACCACTAGACCAAAAATAAAATCCATGTTCCACCTATGATAACATCGTGAACATTATGTGAGTTTTCTTATTTATAGGGGGGTTAAATTACATGTTTGAATTGAAGTAATTAATAAAATTTATGTTTTTTGCAAAAATAAAAGGGACAGCTCTTAAATAAATCCTTCACAGGGATAATATAGTACGTGTTACCCGTTTTTTTCTTAATAATCATGATTTTGATTTAGCTCCAGATTACTCCAAAGCCAAACCCTGGAGGTATCGATCTACACCAAAAAGCCAATTACAGGGATAAAAAAAGAAGCTCAACTTGACATAAAATTCCAATATTTACATTGACTGCGACCGTGAAAGCCTCCGAAATTGGTTACTTTTTAACCCCTTTTTAAGGGTAAATTAAAAGCAAAGAATCATTCCAAGCACCTTCAGTAAATGAATACACCCCGCTTGCAGTGGGCTGGTTCAACCCTCGGGCTATTAACGTCTTATAAAAGACCTTTCAACCCTTTTTCACTCTTCCCTTTGAGCTTTTCAAGGAGAAAGAACCTTTGATATTTCAACCCCTTTCGTTTTATTAGTTCGATCGGTTTTTTGAATAGCAGAGTTGTTATTGACCAGCTAAATATTATAATTATTTGGTGATTTTTCGTAAAAAATGCAAATTTCTTCTCTCGAATTTAATTAAAATAAAAAATATTTCAAAAATACCAAATTCATTAAAAAAAGGTTTCTATTTTATGATATACAGAATTAACATTTGTTATAAAGCTGAGAATTCTAGAAAATTAAGTCAGTATTAAAGACTTTTATAAGAAAAAATTCCTTTTGCCAAAAATTTAAGACTGCGTATTTTTGTATTTAAACCAAAAAAGGAGCATGATAAATTAATGAAGCTATTTTCAAAAGGATATGTAATACACTTTATATAATACGATAAAAATGTTTATATAATTATCAATGAGATAGATGACTACGCAAAATATTCGTGTTCATATTTAGACATTTTTATTAAATCTAAAATTAGAATTTATATTAAATATACAAATGATATAGAGATTTTATTTGTTAAGAGAAAATCCTTTATTTTTATCGGAACAAGTAAAAAGAGAAAAATTTCTTGATAATGTTGGCGAAGTGAATTTGAACGAAATTCCATCTACTTAATCGTATTAAATTTAGAGATATTGGAATAGTTGTAATTCTTTAAACAGTTTTTTTTATATATTAAAACATCGTTAATTTTGGTGTAGTGGATTGTAATAATAAAATGCTATTATTATAATTGCAAAGAGGTATATTGAGATTTGTTCAAGTGCGAGAATCGTTCATTAGCGGGAATTCAAAAATTGAATAGATGTTGGAGTTGGCTGTCAGATGAGAGGAAAAAACAGAAACGACGATCGCAGTATGAACTTAGACCGCAATTAAGACAAAAATCCTACCTTTGAGATGCTGGATGCTGGTGTAAGGGACGGAAATGCCTCTTTCTTCGATGTTCCTGGTCCAACTGCAGACACAAACTTCACTCCAATCGCCAATTAATTAAATATATACCGAAATCTTGACACGTAGATAATATTAGTTTCTTTAGTAGCTTCTTTACTCGAAGCCAATTTAGAAGTGATAGCGGGGCGAGAGGAATAATTAATTATATGCGGTTGAGTTCAGTAGACAGATGTCGCTAAGCGTATTAAAATGGGAAGGTAGACGGATTGGGAATTAATTAAAAATAAAAATGATTAAGAGGATAAGGATGTGTGGACCTTCATCTTACTATAGTCCAATTCAGCCACGACCATCGCCTCTATTCCTCCAGATTTATCACTAGCCACACCAAATTTTATATATTATTAAGAAAATGAAAAGTATAAATATTTCTATTGAGAAAAAAGATGTCATGGGACTAACTAGGTTTGGACCTTGAATCTAAAAGGTCCATCATGCTAGACCTTTAATAAAAAAATATTTAAATGATGTAGCTGATGTTTAATTACTAATGCGAAATGGGCATGGTAAAGGAATTGAAGAAAATACGATGAGAATGAAACTTCTGAGATGCAAAAGGATGAGATGAGCGGGTTATACAAGCAAATATGTTGTCACGAGATTCTACAAATAAGAAGAGCTACACATAATCGAAGGTTTTCCGAAAACTCTGCACGCTTGGAAAAAAATTGGGAGTAAGTCAAATGCAGAAATAATTCTTATAAATTCCAATACAACCGCGCGCAAGGAAAAAAATGTTTTGACAAGCGAACGCGAAACCATAGATTTTGGTGATCCGTGTGATCCAAGCGAATATAGAGTATCCGTGTGTTGAATTTTCTAGTGCAACAAACTAGTGCGAAATTACGAAATAGGGTTTCGGTAGAATTTGTGTCCGGAGCCCTCGAATTTAATAAAGGTTTTGTATTTGCATAATTTACCTTTGTTTTATTTGGAACCCAAATTATAATAATTTCGTTGTCTATCTGTCCGTCCTTCCATCTGTCTGTCCCCGTAACTTCGCGTAACGTCCGTAACTTTTTCGTTTTTTATTTTCCAAAAAAAATTTACGAGTTTTTTTTTTTAATAAATACATATTTATTCCTTTGGAACTGACATGTAAAAGTACCGTCATTTTTGCCGGGTTAAAGTTAGTCCCAGTTATAATAATTGTCAGTCCGTCCATCCATCTGTCCGTCCGTCTGTTTTTTAATAAATAAATAATAAAAACTTATTCTTTAGGAACCGACATGTAAAAGTACCATCACTTTTGACGGGTTACTAAGTAAATAAGTCAGTACAATGATTCTCTCAATGCGTTTTATTCAAATTATAATCCACACCAAGTGTTCCAGAAGCCCATCTCACATATTTTATACACATGATCTCCCACCAAAAAATGGACCCGCTAGGAAGTTATTAATATAAATATGTATATACATTTATTACTCCGAGGTACCATTTTTGTTTTGCAAAAGTTTGGTTTATTCCTACAGAAATATTAAACGGCGTCATTTATCGCAATAATAAATCAAGACCTTTCAGGCGGTGAAAGAAAGTTTGATGAATTTGGAAACTTTCTCGGCGGAAGATCCCGGAATGGTCCCGGAAAATGTTTTACGTCGGAAATTCATTGCATTCTTCCCCTTGAGAGACGTATGTACGCATTACCTCACTAAAGAATAATATTTTTTAACGAAAGTACTCTTAAAACGACGTATTAAATTTTGTCAAATATTTAATATTACAAACAAAAAGTTACATTTAAACCTTACACGTATCTGAATAAAAATTATGGAGATCTATCCTCCGTGCAGAGATAAAGCATAAATATATGATAGGTTAAGTTATTATATAACAAGGTTTTAATAAGAAATGCTGATCTACATCTATCGATGAGATGGACTGCATCTCCCAAAACCAATGTGACATAAATACATGTAACATTGGTTACATAAATAATGCTTACTAGCAGGAAAGCAATTGTGGCCAATTGTGTTTGCTGTGCAGCAAACACAATTGTTTACCTATGCGTACGTTACAATTGTATCTGGCAAATTTCCATTTTTGCTATTTTGGCTGCTTCGCGGTCAATGATGGCCGACCCGCGGCCAATTGTATCTAACAAATTTCCATTTTTGCTATTGTGGCCGCGATTTACCTATTACGCAATTTACCTCTGCCTACGTCAGCCGCTTCACGGCCAATTGTATCTGGCAAATTTCCACTTTTAATTACGGGTAGTTTAGATATAATTAAGACAAAGTATTTATTCAGTATTTCTAATCGATTAATAAGTCAGAGCGGAATAAACCACAGTTCGATAGGTAGGTACCTACTCTCTTCTCTTCTCGCAGTGTTGATTACTTTTATACTACATTATAAAAAACCAAATATGTAATTAAAATTTAAACAAATAAAATATTCTCGACCGTAAAAAAAAATTGATTCTGCCAGGATTGGAAACTGGAATCCTCTGATCCGTAGTCAGACGTGTTATCCGCTGCGCCACACGACCCAATGGGCACCGTGGCAAAATTATTGTATACAAATAGAAATCATCATCCGAATGCAGAAACGACATTGTTAGGGTAATTATAATACAGATTTTTGTGTGCGGTATAAAGTTTGTTCAAATATAATATGTTTTAATTTAAATAGTAGTGTTCCACCACAAAATAACCACGGCATGAATTATACCTTCGTCAACCCTTCATAATTCAAACGACCACATCGTCATAGGGGCTGGTAATGTCTAGGAAATATCAAAGATTAACGTATAATGCGGAACCTATATTTAATACCTTCCAGATTTAAGATAGCTATTCTGGCTAATTACAGTGGTGATTGGTTTGAATTGGTTTTGAATTTCATATGTACTGCCACCACACAAAATAATTTTGTTTGTAAGATGAATGCAAAATTGAGCAATATTGGCCTGATAGTTTTTGGGATATGTTCTTCATTAGTTTGGAAAAGGGAGATTTGAGAAAAGCGCAAAATAATGATGGAATTCATTTAAAAATTAACTTCCAATGCTTACTTCAATTACTATTACTCAACTTATTTTTTTGAATTTTTTAATAAATGACGACTCAAATTAGGACAATAGGATAAAGCAAAAATTTTTTTTCAAAATGTAAAGGTGGTGTACAAAAGGTGTCAAACAGGGATGCGTAATGTCACCATGGCTTTTCAACCTGTATATGGAAAATTGTATGAAAGAACTGAAGGAACTAGAAGTTGGAGCGAAAATGGACGGACTCACGATATCCTGCCTACTATATGCAGACGATGCAGTATTAGTGGCTAACAGTGAAGCTGATCTGCAGTGCCTGGTATCCAGGATGCATGCAGTGTGAACTTCTGATGAATGTCAGCAAATCGAAAGTGATGGTATTCGAGAGAGACGAAAGATTGACTAAGTATGATGTAATTGTAAACAACGAATGCTTAGAACAAGTGAAGGAGTTTGTGTATTTGGGAAGTATGTTTAGAGACAGCAAGGCTGAGAATGATATCGAAAGGAGAGTGACTGCGGGAAACAAAGTTAATGGTGCTCTAAATGCAATTATTTCTAATAATAATCTGTCAAAGGAAGTAAGACTAGCGGCACATAATGTCGTTCTAGTACCAACCCTGATGTATGGAAGCAAAGCCTGGAATTGGCAAAGAATGAATGAAAGTAGACTGTATGCGGTGGAAATTCGGTCATTAAGAAGCTTGTGTGGAAAGTCTTTGGTTGCTAGAGTGAGGAATGAACAAATTAGAAGTGAATGTAATGCTGGCTGTAGTGTGGTAGATAGAATGTAGAAAGGAGTACTAAGATGGTTTCGTCATGATGGTTAAGAAAATATATGAGGCGAGTGTTGAAGGCAACAAGAATGGAGAGCGTCCGCGAAAATACTTGCACGATCAGATACTACAAGTATTTGAGGATGGCCCTGTTAAAAGCCTCAACAACCGTAAAACTTGTATGAGAAGATAAATGAATGTAGCCGAAGCAAAAGTGGTGTGCCAATATAGAAGAATATGGCGTTCTATCCTCTCTGCCTACCCCTGCGGGGAAACGGTGTGATGGTTAGTTAGTTAAAGGTCGTGTTACCTCTTAAACCGTTTATTGGGTAGCGAATTAGTTAAAAATAAAATAAAAACATTATAATCTTCAGAAAATTTGTACGTGCACGATAATTATAAACCTGAAGATGCAAAAAAAATTATGGAAAATTCAAATCTCAATTGAAAAATCCTCTACAAAAAAAATCACAATAACGCAATGAAAAAAATCTTACTTTTAAATGTTATTACAATACCTACTTAATTTTTAATTTTTATAACTTAATTTAACGTTTCCTTGTGTGTATCTTATTTACTTAATCTAATGCCTTACATTTTTGTATTCTTGTACTGTTTATATCTTACTTACCTAATTTAATGTCTTAATTTTTGTAACATCTAATATTTCTTTGTCAATATCTTACATATTTACATAATCTAATGTCTTACACTAACGATTACAGTCACAATAATTGATATATATATATATATATATATATCTATAGATAATATATCTATTGTGACGAATGTGCGGACGCTTGGATGAGTGAGAGGCAAGCGTGCGAGCGAGACGCGTGGATGGCGCCCGTGCTGTTGCGCCGCACCGGGCAGAACGAGATTCACCGGGGTCCGAATCAGTTGTACATATTGTATTATAAAGTAGTGTCTCCAATAAATGTTATTACCTACGTAACGCGTATTACTAGAAGAACCCGATTATTCCCAAGTGCGTAGGCCGAGTTATATTGCCTACGCACGCAAGAACATCACATATATATATATATATATATATATATACACATATATGACAATGCCCCCCACTTTTAAACACGAGAATAAATTCTCATTTAAAAGTGGGTAAGCGTCTTACATAAATGTGTATTAATTATATTATATTGAAATGTTAAGTTTCATCAGTTTGTACATTTACCAAATAAATTTAATAAAATTTTTTTTAAAAAAAAGGGACAAAAGATTCGGGTAGTCTTGTGTAATAGTTGGGGTTAAACTGGGGGCCATCCGTCATGCCTCCCCAAAGGGCTGTGTGTGTGAATTATCTTACAGCCACTTAGGAGAGAATTTCTTAATAACTCCAGATAAGGGGCTAGAGCGCGGAATTTCGCGAAAGTTACGCGCGCCGCAGCTGAAAATATTCTAAACACCGCCGCATACTTCAGTCGCGAAATTATTCAATGTTGAAACTTTCTCATCACCTTAATGGCGGTGCTAAGATTTAAATAAAGATTCTGCTCTAAATACAGATTATTAAACAATGAAGTGGACATTTTAACCGCAACGCGAACCTCCATAAAGCATTTTGAACAAAATCTCCCGTCGGCGTTCTTAAAATACCCTTTGTTCTTTATTTTTCACTGTTTCTTCTTTCTTTCATCTGCACCACGCTTCGTTAAATAATCTTTATACAAAAAAAATGTAAGCAAATATAAAGAAGACAGTATGAACATGAAAATGCGTTCGTTCGGTGGTATGCCAACAATTTTACGAATGGATCGCCCTTTGTGGAAGTTACTTCAACATCGCATTTTCATGTATTTTTATTCGTTTGTTTATTTTTATTTAGTCATTAAAAAAATATATCTCATATAATTTTGAAAAAAAAAACATAATATAATCTTAAAATTTTAAAAACAACATAACATTCCAACATCTTTACAACCTAACATGATCGTATAACAGTAAACTTACATTTAACATATTGTGCAATTAACTTAGGAAAAGTTGTGAGACTAGTTACTTCCTTCACATTTGCTGGCAGTTCAATGAACTTTTAGGTATAAACTATTTAGTGTTCCTGCAAGTTTTATTTGTGGAAACCTGAGATCCCACAAATTTCTTGTAAGATGTGAGTGGACCTCCAAATAATATCATATTTCTATACATATATACAACTCTGTCCCAAAAGTATCTGGAAATCTCGTTTGAAAATCCCGCCTGCAAGTTTTCTGCCAGTTTTATTTGTGGAAACCTGAGATTCCACAAATTTCTTGTAAGATAAGTGTGGACCTCCAAATAATATCATATTTCTATACATATATATATACAACTCTGTCCCAAAAGTGTCCGGAAATACAATTTAAAAACCCCGCCTGCAAGTTTCCTGCCAGTTTTATTTGTGGAAAACTGAGATCCCACAAATTTCTTGTAAGGTAAGTGTGGACCTCCAAATAATATCATATTTATTTACATATATATACTACTCTGTCCCAAAAGTATCCGGAAATCTCTTTTGAAAATCCCGCGCTAGAGATATTTCAAAAATTATTTTTGCATTGGTATAACTGTTATTAATATGTGGTAAAAAAATAACCTCACTTCTGTCCAGTATTTTTGTGAGTAATTAACATTTGTGTCAAACAACTTTGGTGGTCGGTTCGTATTTTATTATGATTGAATTTGTTGAGCAACGACCGCGAATTAAATTCCGTGTTGAAAATGAAATTTCTTGAGCCGAAATGCTTAGAATGTTGCAAAACGCATTCACAAATAATTATATGTCCAATACTCGGGGATGCAAACGGTTTAAATTATTCAAAGAGGGGCATACACTGGTCGAAGATTTGCGACGGGCTGGAGCGCCATCCTCTTCAACTGACGACTATCATATCAATAAAGTAAAGCGAATTGTGAAGAAAAATCGTCGTGTGCATGTAAAAGAGATTATCAGAGACATCGGCTTGCCAAAAACAATGGCACACTGCACATTGACTGCTCGATTCGTTCCAAAATATCTATTTTCATGCAAAAACAGCGCAGAATGGTTTTTACTGATCATATGCTTTCTGAAGTACAAAACTTATTACTCATTTTATATTAACTCGTGACGTCTGCTTGCTTGCTTGCCGACTTGCCGTCGAAAAATTTTTGGATCGATTTTTTACCCTTTTCCGTGATCCAATCGAGCTGAAACATTGCAAGCGGACTCGTGGCGACGATCAAGAAGATCTATCAAATTTTCGTTAAAAAAAAAAATAATTATAGTATAATTTCGGATTTTTAGAAATTTTAATGGTTTTTTCAAATTGGAATCATTACAAAAGTTTGATTATTAGTAACGGCGGACCGATAACGTCGCGGAATATTTTCTAAATTTGAATTACTCCGTCGGTATAATAGGTACATCACTACGAATTTCGAAAATTTACAAAACAATTGGTTCACAGATGACAGCAAAATTGGGCTTTTTGGGAAAAAATCAAATAATAAAGAGATATTTTTAGAGATTTTTGACATAGATATTTGTCTAGATATGTTTCATTTTCAGTCAATCAATTATTACATGATGGTAAACTTAATTTACAAAGAAAGGGAGTAAAATAAAAACTTGGTTTTTATGAGTTAGTTTTTGTTAAATTATGAATTCCACTCGACGGGCATGACAGTCAACAAGGAGTATTACCTCGAAGTCATAAGGCATTTTCTTGATGCTATCCGTTGCAAGTGGCCAGATTTGTGGGCGGAATACTCATGGATTTTGCACCACGATAACTTGCCGGCTCACACAGCCACGATTGTTACAAATATTTTATGAACATTTTGATTACTATATAATTAAACAATACACTTTTTCATGATAAATTAATAATAAACAATGATTTATTGATAAAATAAATTGTAAATAATATTCAGTCTGAAACAATAATAAATCGTAGCGTTTACCTGGTGGTTGGACATAATTAATTTATTATTATTAATTTTAATTATATAAAAACATAGTATAAACCACATAGAGTAACTTTATGTTTACCGGTTTCTATACCACCGTACCTTCGTCTAATAACGTGTATTACCTACTTGTTTTTTGAACGTGTATACGAAATCTAAGTAATTAATTAATTTTATATAATATTTTGTCCTCATTTTGTTGTAAAGCGCTCATATCGACTTCATCTTAGTGATATCAGTGGCTCATTTCCTTACACATATGTATTTAAGTTCACGATTAATAAAATAAAAAGTAAAAACTCTAACAAAGTGTATAAAATATAAAAAAATAATTAAATGCATGCGAGTCTAAGAAGTTGTAAGGATGAAGAGGGTCTAACTAAGTGACTTTGTATCTAATTTGACTGCGCTGAAATATTGTTTGGTTCTCGAGTCTAACGGCTTGAAGTGGACAAGAACTGGACATTGTCCAGTTGTCCAGTGAACAACCGACATACGGAGGAGATGAAATTGTCTGAAGACTTGCTCTTATGGGAATTATTTAGTGTTAAAGTTCTCTGTTTACGAAGTGCCTTGAACCGTAGTCACCAAGAGAGTTGTTTATGTTATGTATTTATAACAGTTTTGTATTTATGAGTGTATACAATTCTGGATAGTTTCATATTAAGATTTTACAATGCTGAATACGATAGGTACCGTTTGCTTCATATACCATATTAAAAAAAAAACTCATACAATAATGTGCGTATCCCTGCCAGAAGTTGCAAAAATTTTAGTATATATAGATCAAATGATTACATAGTACCTTT
The DNA here is from genome assembly GCA_016648135.1 of Agrypnia vestita. Taxonomy (NCBI): domain Eukaryota; kingdom Metazoa; phylum Arthropoda; class Insecta; order Trichoptera; family Phryganeidae; genus Agrypnia; species Agrypnia vestita. Next base: position 62,843 of record JADDOH010010496.1, read on the forward strand.
ATATATTATATAAAATATAAAAATGTTACAGATTATTTTGTCTTATGAACTTTTGGCGTATTTCGCAGACTAAAAATACAGAAACCTCTTGATAACACATCAAGTATTATAATTTTCATTAGCTAGTTAATAAAACTGAGGTAAATACTACAGCCAGAGACTTACAGTGAGAACAAGAAGCATGACTTTTTCCTTAGCATGTATCGTAGAAGAGATTTATCTTGTTATATTTCTATCACAATAATTAACATATAATACAGATTTTAATATTTCATTATATTCTGCCAGATAAATATTTAATTTCGATTTTTTTCCAAATATATGCGTTAGCGCCATTAGTGTGAAGTAGACTTAAGGTATCTCTCAAGTGTTATTTATTTATTTTATCAACTATATTTATTTTGAATTGTTAGAACGTTTTCGGGATTTCTCCCATTGTCAATAACAACACGTTTACAACTTGAAACTTGTAACTTGTTGTAAACGTGTTGTTATTGACAATGGGAGAAATCCCGAAAACGTTCTTACAATTCAAAATAAATATAGTGGAATAAAACAATGTTGTTTACCCTCATTTTTTAAATATTAAGAATGAATTTCCACAATGTTACAAACAAAAAACTTGAAAATTTACAAATTTATAATATTTTTTCACATTAGAATATTGAATCTCATTAATTTTCACATTACAAGATTTACTTTAAACTCCAACGTTTTACGAATCATAAATACGATATTTAATTATTATCCCGGCGTCCCGGCTTCTGCGAATGGAAGTCGTGGTAAACGGTAATTATCGAACAAGTCAGGTACTTCCTGGATGGCGCACTATAAAACGACAAAGAGAACAGGATTGTTGGAAGCCACGACTTCCACGAAAACCGAGTGTTCTCAATAAAACCGCTCCGTTCGGTTTGGCCATTAAAACGAAACATCCGCTGGCTGTTTTATGTCTTTAAAATGTTGCCCCCCATCCCTTAACCCTAGCGCCGAAGCCTCAACAAGGGTGGTCCACGAGCAACATGGCGATCAGCACCGCAAACATAACACACGGCCTTATCTAATTACATTTACAGTATACCAGTATTTTGTACAACACACACACTCCCAAAAGTAATCCCGTAAACACGTATTTCAATTTTTTATTTTATCCTTTACGTAAAAATATATCGCTTTAATGCTAAACCCTTAAAGGTTTTACGGATGTTTATCTGCGACTTATTATAGGCTTTTATAATATCATATTTCATTTATATAATATAATAAAAATGCCTTACCATCTGAATAAAAAATATATTTTTATTTATGTGTTTTTAAATAATCATATTTCAAATTCAATTGCTAAAAATGGCAGATTCTCTTCCACCAGCTTTTTATATATAATAAATTTAAAAGTTCTGTAGTAAATAAAATGGATAAGAATAATATTAAAGAAATCGATTATTTTGTAATGATTGTAAACATTTTTATACAGGTAAAATTTGTAGAAATTAGGAAATATCCTATAATATTTAATACGAATCTAATAAATAAATAATAAATTTTTAAAAAGTTATCTAATAGATATCTAATAAGGATGAAACAAAACAATTTTGATTAATCAATTAGAGAAGACATACAGAAAAAATCAAATTAACGAAAAATTATTTAAATGCCACCGGGAATCGAACCACGGACCTCACATTCTATCCGGGTATGGCGCGTTATCCATTTCGCCATGGTACTCGGGTAACTTAACGAAATTTTTTTCAAAGTTATATGCAATCTATTTTTAATTGATTATATTTTTTATTCCATTTTTAAAGGCAATCCACTTTTTATAATGCAATAGTCACGAATACCTTAATTCGTTAATTTGATTTTTTCTGTATGTCTTCTCTAATTGATTAATAATTTTTTTTTAATAATTCACAGAATTTTGTTCTGAAATTACAACTTCACAATAAGAATATGTTCCCTTTAATAATAAGGATGAAACAGTTTAAAACAATAAAAATTCGTAACTTTCTAATCGGCTTATCAAAATAAACAATTCTTTTGATTTTATGTACAAATAACAAAGAATTACTGTAGAATAAATTAAAAATTTAATAAATAAGAAAACGTGATGATTGCAAATTAAATATTTTAAATGACCAGGTCTTGTTTTGCCAAAAGTTAGGTTTCAAGATTGTTTTTGCATTAATTATTTATGTAAGTCTCATTTTATTACGGAATAAGTTATTTAAGCGTCGCTGTTGTGCTGTTTTAGATAAATAAACTTTCTGGTTCTTAATAAGTAAGATTCCATATTAAACTCTGAATTCAATACGATAGCACCAATACAGAAATTAATCAATATATATAAATATATATATAAAAAGAAACCCGTGTTTCCCTACCCGCCAAGTTTTCTCCACAACCAGCCACAATCACCCACTGGTGGTTATGGTGGTGGATAACCCTTGGTGTTACATCGAAAATATGCGATTTTGGTGGGGATGGCTGTGCGTGGGTGGGAGTGGGTGACGAAAATGTGCTTTCTAGCGCATTTTTTTGTTATGGGAAGGCCGCAAATGCTTCAGATTGTTTCAACATAGGTGCGCCGACTGCGTCTGTGAGTCGAGAGTCTAGAAGGTTCTGAAAAAACCTGCTCTAGAAAGTTCTGGAAGGAGAAGGTTCTAGAAAATTCCCGAAAGTTCTATAATTTTCTAAGCTGAGTGGCGGAATGTGGCGGTGTGTCTAGAAGGTTCCTGTACATTCGATAAATTCCTTGAAAGTTCTGGAAGGAGAATGTTCTAGAAGGTTCGCGACGCGAAGTTCTACGACGATCCAAACAGTGTACTAAAAATCTACGCGTGCGAAGCCGCGCAGGCACAGCTAGTCATTTATATATGCAAATCAAATAGTGATAATGTATTCTATTAAGAAGAATGCGAAAATATTGATAATCGATTAAGACTTGGCAATAGAGTAAAACATTTGAAGATGTCGTCTATGTACGTATTACGAACAATGGTGGATATTGAGTTTTAAACAATGTCAACTGGTCTATATAAAAGCAATAAATATTTTACGGCCCCTTATTGAGATGGTCCCGTTAAAGTCCCATAAAAAGGTTTTCCGACACAATGTTACCGCAGTTTACATAAAATCTTTCCCTCCGGATATTAAAATCGTCGCGAATCTATAAATTACACATTTAAGATGTAATAAAATATTTATTGAGAGATTATGAAATATAATGGCCGTTTTATGGGACTCGATTATGAAAAGAAAAAAAAACATTATTTTAAATACTGTTCATTCTGAATTTATCATAATTAAATTGAAATACCTTGAGAAACAATTCGCGGATTTTCACATATTTAAAAAAATTTTACGTTTACTAATTTTACTAAATTTCACAAAACTAACAAATTTTATTATTACTGTACTGTACTAATTATACGCATAATAAAAAAACGAAAAAGGTTATATTTTAATTAGAATTGGCGCGCTAAAAATACTTTTTTTTCTGTAAGGACTTAATTGATTTATTTCCAAAACTACGTAACATATAAGAGAAAAATTATACGACAGATTTTTTGCAAAAATATGATAAACACTTTCAATGAAAATTATCTTGAATTATGTGATAATATTTTCAGGATTTAATACCATAGTCCAGGTGTGGGAAACTAAGTTACGTCAGAAAATTTAGTACGTTTTTAGACTTTTTGAAAGGAAATATATATTGTTTATAATTATCTAATGATTTGAAGAATAAAGTATACGTATACCAAAAAATAATCCCTACTTTTTCTCTCGCAAAGCATTCTAATATTATATTATTAAGGAATGAAAAAATACAAAAAGTTTTCTCGAATGATCTAGAAAAATATAAAGCAACCTGAAGGTACTAGGCACTACGCGGGGCGTGTGTCACGGGGATGGTTAAAGTTAAATTTTATTGGTACAAGTTAAAATCTGCGATCAGCGAGATATAATACTAGCGATGTTCCAGGCGACTATTTTTAGCGCGAATGTACTAATGAGTTCTGTTATATTAAGTTGTTAAATATTTTCGTTTCGCTTGTACCCCATAGCAGCAAATATCTTAACCCACACTATAACCGAGGGGATAATAATCGTAAATTTTATATGTCATACGTAGACCAAGATTAAAATTTATCTACTTATCAGAATATTATCGAAAGGAGATGTTTCAAGAATTATATCAATATTTGGTTCTGAGTCATGGAAACATTGTAATTTTCATTCAATTAACCCAGGCCTGATCACACAATACAAACTTCGGATCCATTAGCAACAATTCCTGGAATTAATTTCAGAAGCCATACACGGATTGGCAAAAACCGTGAGAAACTTTACTACAGATATTCAGGGCTGCCACAAAATATCTAATCGACGTAAATAATGTAAAAAAATATTCGGCAATCAAATCAAATGATCTATTTTTTCTGTATTATAAATTTGCTATTTTGGAAGACTGTTTTGTGATATTTTTAAAACAAATTGGAGGAATCAATTCGAAAGATATATGAGAAAAATGCTGAAATATATATGTAAAAAAAGAAATGGCTACAATTAGCAAACAAAAAGGAAGGATGGAAGGGTATAGCAGAGACCTATATCCAGCAGTGGAGAGATGAAGGCTGAAGAAGAAGAAGATGGAAAAAATACCTGAATAAAAAATAACAAGTTCCAACTTGCAATTAAATTGCACATGCATACTAAAATGCTTTTTCCTTAAAAAAATAATAAACTAGTTGTTTCGAAAGGTGTTCCGAGTTTGACAAAAAAAAATTATCTTGGCGTCATTAAATGATTTTCAGAATTTATTGCATAATATAAAGATGAAAGCTATTTTAAAATTGAATTATAAACGCATTATATACGAAAGACTATATTCATATATTTAAAAAAATTTTAACATAGCAAAATTGATAATCACAGTTTCACGAATAGAAAATGTTCTGGCTCTATATCTCTGTAGTTATCAAATATTTTTTGAATGATAGATGTTTTTTATATTTGTGGTGGTCCAGAGCCGTCGCGACTCTAGCTAACCGCACCAAACCGGCATCCACCAATTAGGGCTCGATGCAGCTAACACGGTTGGGGCCTTCTTTAGGTATAATCAATCAATCAATCACTTGCAAGTAATATTTCTATACTTAATTTCTGCCACTGAAATACCACAGATAATCGTGATTATAATATACGCCCTGTATCCAACAACTAACAATTTTGTCCCTGCACATACTACGCGCCACTCACATGATACACGTCACGTGCCGACACGAGAAGATGCCTTTGGATGGATTTTCTTCCAAAATACCCTTACACCATAACAAATATCTTTCTAATTGATAAATTTTATTTGTTTTAAAATAAAATAACTATACAAAGTGAATAAAAAAATATTTTATATTTCTCAAGATATAATTTGAACTATAAATCTGATGATAAATTGGTTTAAGGTGAGTTGAGTTCGACACGAAGAGAAATATTTTCATCATTAACACATTATTTAAGATTGCGAATCCGACGCGAATCGCCGGACTCGCGAGGGATGGTGGTAAATTTGATGAGGTAAAATCAGTTAATAAGGATTACACCAAGTGGACTGTATAGGAATGAATAGGAAGGAAAAAGAATGCTTCACGATCTTCTTTTCCCTTCAGTAAACTCAAAATGAAATAGAAAATGAAAGAGTCGATGAATTAATGACACCCGAAACAACGTGATGTTTAGCAATTAGTAGCACTCAGCTGTTTTCTTAAATTTACAAGAATTACACCCTACTCATCGTACGTGCGTCATTTATCGCACCTTTGCGGAAAGACTGCGATATTTCGAGAAAATAATTTTTTTTTTTGCAAATTTGAAATCACCGCGTCGAGTTCTATGAACTCTAAAAAAATGGCATCGTTTGCCCTAACGATATCGTCAATGGTTTGCCCCAAAAACTGCTGAGTAATGAAAGAAAGAGACAAAATATCACACTCTAATTCAAAAGTTTGAAAGTAGTCTCCTGTAAAATCATTCATTTCGAAATATCACAGTCTTTCCGCAAAGGTGCGTTATGTCCTTTTCTGATCCGTCTCATGTACGTTTTGAAACAATAATCCTTATTAAAACTGGTATCTTGACAGCTCTCCTTATAATCTCCTTTCAATTGGTTGTCAAAGTGATTAATTGAAAATATGTATCGGTGCCCATTTCCGAAGGCCGCCCCTGCCCTGTGCGCCATCCTGTTCAAACAATGTTGTAGGGGCGTTTCAATTAGAATTGTGGCGACCAGCTCCGTCTCCTCAGTGGCGCCCGATTAAACGGATTATAGCGGGGGACAAAGGCAACTTGACACGTCACAGCCTGTTTCGAATGTTAAATTTTAATCAAAAGGCTTCGATGAATTTGAGAAGTAGGGTAAGTTACCCTAAGAGTGCGCGGTTTTAAGAGATATGAGCATAGTGCGAAAAAAAAACTCGATATTCTGATCAAAATATATTTTATAACCAAATTAATTAACCAAATTAATCTAATTCACGAAAAAATATTAGGTTACTACTGGGATTTGAACCCAGGTCACCTCCTTTCCGGGGCTAGTGCTCTGACCACTAAGCTATAGCAACCCTCTATGTTTCCGTGAATATATCGACCTTATATGTAATTCTTATTTTTATTAATTGATTAATTTTTATTTTTGTCCATAGAGAAATCCACTTTTTTTGATACGGTAGTTGAAATTACTGTATGTCTTTCTGATTGATTAATTAATTTTGTTATTAAATATTTCACAGAACTTTGTTCTGAAAAATTACGACTTCACAAATATGAATGTGTTCTTGAATATATAAAAGATTTTTAATATTTATTTGTATTCTTAGTCTTCTTACTAAACTTAAAAAATGCAACAAAAATAGTAACATTTAGGATTTATAACCATAATTGACAGTGAAGTAGAATGCGCACTCTTGGGACAGTAGTCTCCCAAGAGTGCGCGTTCTACTTCATTGTAACATAATGTGTAAAACATTGAGTTCACAGTTTTAATTTATTTGACCAATTATTTTTCTCTTTCTTCAGAAAATTTAGGACCGTATCTGCAAAGGGAGATGGCAGGTGCAGCTCTATGCGTTTTCTCAAACTTGATTCTGCCATACTTAATAATTCAGCCACACATCTCTTTCTCTTCCCCTCCCCTACCATCTTGCGAGCAAGATCAAGATCAAATATTTTGTGTGCTTGTTTCTCGTGGTTTCGATTCCATTTGCAACAAAAAAAACATTAATTATTTTTAAGTTCTGCAAAAGTACGCATGCGCACTCTTGTTACCGATACCATGATTTCAAATAGCCACACTGGTAACGCCATCTAGTCGACACCGCCATGTATGAATTCTGTCAGTCGTTTGCAAACAAAGTATTTTCACCAAATTCCACACAAAATTTTAGTTCCTTTTTAAAACCAATACGTGACATACGTTGCGAAACACAAAAACATTTTATCAAAAGTGTTGGATTTCAAAAAACTTATATTATTTCATCAAAACACATTTGTTTTGTTCCAAATTTCGTCAACACAAAGTTCGGCGTCGGGCGTTCGAAACACGACCGAAATAAGTGCCAATCGATCAAAATTGTGGAGAATTTTAATACTGCGTACTCTTAGGAACCGCGCGCTCTTGGGGCATCTTACCCTACTGCAGAACTTCTGTTATCACAAAATTGAGAATATTTAGTGAATCTTTCCTAATATTACAAAGAGGTAAAGTTTGAAGTTTGGGGATGCCAAAGCCCACAATAGGCTGTGGAGCCATTGATGAAAGTTTGTAAGTTTAGATGTAGGAGGTAATCCGAAACTACTCGTCCGATTTCAAAAATTCTTTCAACGGTGTTTGGATTTGGTATATTATAGATATCTCACAGAAACGAAACTGTATTTCTTATGGAAAAGTAGGTATAGAAGTCATTTGGGTGTATATAGGACTTACGACCTATCTTATGGTAGGCTTAAGTGATCACTTTACACAATGTAACATTCGCCATTTCCACCCGAATGGCGAATGTTACATTGTGTAAAGTGATCACTTAAGCCAACCATGAGATAGGTCATAAGTCCTATGTACACCCAAATAACTTCTGTACCTACTTTCCCATAAGAAATATAGTTTAGTCTCTGTGAGATATCTGTAATATACATTAATTGATTAATAATGTCTCTCTGACATAAATCCAGCACTGTTCTGAAAGATTTGAACAAACTCAAAATATTCTAGGCTTTATATTATCCCGTTAAAAAAATGACTTTTCGTGGTGATTTTACAACTAAAGTAGACTAATTAAATTCCACTTATATAATATAATGCAGATTTATTGGGTAATTTTACATGCTCCCTGGTCTAATGGCCAAGGTACTCTGTCTAGTGAAACACTTATCGTTGGTTTGAGACTCATTCTACGTTCAATTTTTATAACATAGGCATTCGTTACTTTGATAATAGTAAAAATACTTTTTCATTTATTTAATTCGGTCATCCAATAGGGAGACACAATTGCTTGATAAGATGAAATACACAAAAAAAATAGTTAAATGTCTCCCTCAATTAAAGGATAACACAAATAGGACATAATCATAGATAAGTCAATTTGACAATGACAGATAAAACATCATTTAAACAATTGTTCCAAATTTAGCTTTAACATAGCCATAAAGGGGCTCGTGATGTATATAATATACATGATCAGGGAGGGGGACGAGTTTCTAGTATCTGCTTTATCATTTGACGATATTATTCATATTAAATGTTAAAAATATCTAATGAATACTGAAGGTACACACTGTGGTTTATCTCTGCCGGCAGTGGTTTCCCGGACTGGCGAGTCCTCTGTTTGTTTGTGTTGTACAACTTTCTTTTCATTTTTACCTCTGGGGAGAGACTGCTATACCTTGTTTAACTGTCTCTATGGTGTTTCCTCGCATATATGCATATCACTGTATCGTGTCTCATTCTATTGTATTGTATTGTATTGTTTGCTATTGATGACAGTGAAGCGGTTTTTTGTGGACGCCTTCCCGCGCGGCTTGCATTTTCGAAAGTTTAATTAGTGTGTCTACACACGAGTACACACCTAGCGTTAAAGACTCTGCACTATTTTCACAAGATTGCACTATTTAAAAAATTTCACACTTAACTAAAAAAAAATTATCGATGAAATGACCTGCTAACAAGATTAACTAAGACACTTGCTTGGACAAAAGTTTAGTAATAAATAAATATATTTGTAGTTATATCCATAAGAATACTGCACTTTATTATTTGACAGCCTATAAGTGTGTGATTAGTTGATTAGTTGTTAAACCCAGTTAAATTTCAAATAATTTAGTTATGTCATTAATCCGTTCAAAGACATGAGTTCTTTTGGAATTTAGCCGCAGAATACTGATTTTGAAATTAAATTCCAAATACCTAATGCTTAGTTGACTAACTAGTATTAGTTTGCACAGAATACCATGTCTCTTTGAGGCTTATATTTATGAGTATCATGATAAAATCAACACAATTATGTATGCAATAACAGAACTTTGGTAAATTAAATTTATGTTTCAATACACTTAAACATTTGACTTAATATATTTATAATCCTCTCTACTCCAACAAGAATCAGCGTGGTACTGCCGACAACTGGGAAAAATAATAATATTATTATTAATATAATTTTCAAAGTAAATAAGTGAGATAGGCTTTGATTAGGTAGTACATACGTACATAAAATGTGAAATAAGTGAGTAGGTTTTCTGAGAATATAGAATTAATCCTTCTTATACAATGAATAAGTAATGTAAGCACTGAAATATATTTCAAATATTGGTTAATTTTAAGAAACGAGCTTACAAGATTGCTTTATCAAATATTACTACAGATACTAAATGTTAAATTCATGCAAAGAAAACGTATGTACAGAGAAAACGAACGAACAGATTACAAATTAAGATAAATTATTGAAGTCTCATTAAGATGAAATTATTTATTTAGGAAACGTGAATACAAATCTTTATGGGGTGGCCTAGGGCCTATGACCTATATTAGCTGGATAAAGTGATCAATTTTAAATATTCAATATATTTCTTCAAAAACATAAGAAATATACTATCAAGAAAGATAATAAAAAAGTTTACTTTGCCTTGTGTCATTCTCGGATTGAGTATGGAATCTTAGCATAGGGATCTGCCACAACAAATTATATGAACCATTTATATATATCGAAAAAGAGCATTATTAAAACCATTTTAAAACTTCCAATCAGAACGTCTTCAAAAGAGATTTTCAAATGTCTCAACGTGCCGAACATAAAACAAATATATGCCAAGAGCGTTTTCTTACAACAATTTAAAGATACAAAACGAAACAATAGAACACCGGCAAATTGGTAAATAGAAATATATAAACTTTCAACAAAACTTTTGGCCAAAGAAGCTATACCTATTTTGCAACAAACTTCTACCACATCCTTCCTCCAACCAAAAAAAGATAAAAGCACGGCTAAATCAAGTCGATGCAGATAAATTAAAAGGAGTATTAAAAACATGGTAGAAATTTAAAAAAGTAACCCATAAAAACCAAGTTTTTATTATACTCCCTTTCTTTGTAAAATATAAAAACAATTAAAGATGAATTAAAACATATAATATATCACTAAACTTACAGTAATTTAATATATTTCTAAAATGTCAGATGTTTTGAGCTTTGATAGGACACTTCATGCATTGAAGATTAAATTCTAAAAACATTTGTCAGTCAATTTAGATTTTCAACATTCGTAGTGAAGTACCTATTATGCATACCGACGGAGTAATTCAAATTTAGAAAATATTCCGCGACGTTATCGGGCCGCCGTAATCAAACTTTTCTGATGATTCCATTTTGAAAAAACCAATAAAATTTCTAAAAATCCGAATTATACTATAATTATTATTTTTTTAACGAAAATTTGATAAATCTTTTTGATCGTCGCCACGAGTCTACTTGCCAAGTTTCAGCTTGATTGGATCACGGGAAAAGGGTCAAAAATCGATCCAAAGTTTTTGTTGACGGAAGCAAGCAGACGCCACGAGTTAATATAAAGGGAGTAAAAATATTAAATAAATATGTATAAACTAATCCGCCTCAGCACAGGAACCCCTAGTGAGGAGGACTAAGAACACAAATATCAACAATAACATTGTACATACATACTATTATATTAAATATGTTAAATTGTATCTGAATAGAACCTAATAATAAAAAATAATAAAAAATTACACAATGCAAAGTTTACCCTACAATGCAATACAATTCCACCGTCGGAACATCCACACTTTATCAAAGTCGTATAACGTTCTGAATTGTATTATTTCTTATTATAAAAAGTTTTTGTCTGTCTTTCTGTCTGTTCCCGTAACTTCCTGTAACGCCCGGATATTTTATAATTTTCTTTTTTTTTATAATTAAATAGATATTATTCATAAGGAATCGACATGAAAGAGTGCCATCATTTTTGACGGGTTACAGCTAGTGTATACTAATACAAAACAACATTGCTATTTATACTTACTATTGATACTTATACAAAAATATGCATTAGCACTACTAAGCCGGAACGGACGATTAATCTTTAGGGTGATTTTTTTAACGCTTTGACAGGCCAAAAGATTCGTTATTGAAGCAAAACACCCAAACTTGAGTAAGTCACACACCTATATCAAAATCGACATGTCATTTTGCAGTCTCCATAATCGATATATCTATGATACATCCACTTCAAAAGCAATTGAAATACAAATCTTGGGATGTTGAACGAAATCAATTTTCGTCGAATATCGTATAAGAGTTGAGTTTAAAACCTGAAACCCACTTGTATATAAGGGTGTATCACTAGGCATGGCGAAAAGGCTTTCATTTTTTTACCCAATGGTTATAAAAATGCTTAAGCAATAGTTGTACATTAAATAAATAAATAAATTTCTTGATATTGATGTGACAATGACTATGGTCTAGTAAAACTACATTTATCCCTTCGAACGGATTCTTGTGTCTATTTTAAATGGGACCCCAAAAATGTCAAATGGTGAAAAATAATTCAGGTAAGTGGAACAAGCAGCGCTGTGTTGTTGTGGTAACATTGCTAAGTCAGTTCAAACAAGAAGGTGAATATTTATAGAACACGTTAATGTAAATAAAGATAATGCATTTACGAGCGACCATATGCAATTGCATTAGATGAGGTATATATACGAGCTGAAACACAGCAGATCACAAAGTCATGTCATACCTCCTCCATAGAGTAGGGAATCTACCACCAGAATGCTTAATCTCTCGCCATGGGTTTTCCGCAGTTGAGTGCTATTATTTTGCTATTGTATATCATCACTTGCTCCCGGAGCTTACCTCCGGAGAGAAATAAACATCTAGAGGCAACTGCAACACTCTTTCATTACACCATAACCCCTTCCCTAAAAGTGTATCAGTTCATTATTTATTTATAAAAATTAAAAAATCCTATGACAAATTCTCTGTTATTTTTTTTTTACTTGCAATAATTTTCTCTAGATTGTATGTAAGTCCTCAACTCTTAAAGAACTGTGCTAAAAAATACCTTCGGGAACGGCGGTGTAACACAGCGTTACCTGATTAAAAATCGTTTTTAATATGTGATAAAATATACATAATATACGGTACAGATAAGACTTTTTAAAATTCCCTTTATATTATTATGTAAGGTTAACATACATATTTGCATTATTTTAGTCAATTATCATAAAATCATGGATTACCTAAAACCCAAGCAACCGCCATTTTAGTCCTACATGAAATGTGTGGTATTGTCTTGCTCTTTCTTGTTCGATTTAACTGTAAGTGCAATATTCTGCTCTCTTTTACACACTGGCCGAAAATACGAGAGTAATGAAAAAATATTTTTTAATAAAAAAATCCGTACATTCGTAACAGTTTAATTAAGTCAGTTTTCGTAAATAAGGTAGATATTTCATATTTTCTATGACGTGTAGACCTACGTTACATCACCGATACACAGGAGTTAAAATAATACAAGAATGTCCTATTTAAAAAAAAATATTCTGAAGAAATCAAGACACATTACTAATTGTAAGTGTAGCTGACAAATATCGTAATCAATTCGTTTACAAACAAAAACCGTCTGCCTGGTAGCCAACTCACAGTTCTCTGTAGAACCCTTATTAGCCTGTCTTCTTGTGTTTTACTTGACGGCAAAAGGGTGCATCTTGGGGGTGGGAATCTGGGTAATTTCAATGATTGTCGTATTACGTCGTCAATATTGTTGTTTTTCTCAAGAAAAATCGAACACATATTCCATAAAACATATGCGTTAGTATAAAAGCGTGCGACTTTACTTTTTCACAACACATTCGCCGTTTTGCAAACTCTCGATGTAATAGATAAGCACTGTCTTTTCTTCCTTTATTTTACTAAATTTATTCCTTCCGCTTTGGTTTGCGTCTGGAGAATATAAATAACCCGGACCAGCAATAATATAAATAACTAAAGGAACCCCTATGTGCACAAATTTTTATCTCGAGTGCTATTTCAGTGGCTGGTACATGGTCTCCACTGTGCCAATAATTTACGCCTTAGCTTGCAAAAAAGTTTTATAAAAATATATGTGGGTAGCTTATTAAAATGGTTTCTGTATATTCACTGCTGAATGTCACATTGCTGTCTTGTAAATATACAATTTATGCATATAAGACAAATTTTAAATAAACATCGAGTCATTATTTTGAAATAGCGAAGGGAAAAACTACATTTCAAAATGAAGACTACAACACACACTCGTTCACCGGTTTGAAGACTACAAAGTGAACACTACAATTGTAGTAAAATCTACTTGAAGTGAAGTAATTGTAGTACTACGAAATGAAGTGAAGTAAATGAAGTGAAGTAAGTGAAGTGAAGTAATTGAAGTGAAGTAAATGAAGTGAAGTAATTGTAATAATAATGAAGTGAAGTAATGAAATGAAGTAATAGTGAAGTAAATTTCTGAAATGAAGTGAAGTAATAAAATGAAGTAATAATGAAGTAAATTTTTAAATGAAGTGAAGTATTTTTTTCCCAAATAAAAATTTTGGCGACCTAAAAAAAAAAAAAATGTCGCCAGCCAGATTTCTTCGTTCGATTCCAAAAACTTTTCAAACCATGGGGGGGGGGGTTGTTACTGTTTCCAGAGATTTCTTCGTTTAGCTACATCAACTTCCCAAAAATTTCTTCATGGGTCCCAAAATTTTTCAAACCATGGGGGGGGGTTGTTACAGATTCCAGAGATTTATTCATATATCTACATCAACTTTCCAAAAATTTCACGTCAAAAATGAACTATTTAAAGTATGTTTCTCATACTTTCAATAACTTTGAAGTGTGTGTACTTTGTAGTGTTCGCTTTGAAATGAAGTGTACTATTTGAAGTTTATACTTTCAATAACTTTGGTGTTTGTAGTTTGTAGTGTGCACTACACATCAAAATGTGCGAAGTGTGCACTTCAATGTAGTGTAGTACTACATTGTAGTAGTGAGTACAGAGCGGACCCATCACTATTTTGAAAGCTACGAGATTTACATTGTTTTTATTGAGTTTTAGTCGTGTGTAAATCATTACACATGTCTAACTTCTCATCTCCCGAACATGTACAGGTATATGTATACCTTTATAGGATTTAATATACTTATAATATATGTAAAATATATTATACTTTGTATATTTTCTTTTGGGATTTAATAAATAAATTTAAAAAATATATAAAATAGAATAAAAATTTCGTTTACGATGTTATAATTTCATACTTTCATAATAAAAAAGGGGTTACACCAGAAGCATCAGAAAATACATTCAAATTGAAAAAAAATTGGCCTAACTATTGCACATATAAATTTCGTTTAACTATCATCGGTTACGGCAAACATTGTTTAATATTATTCATTTACAAATTATTTTTAAAATTTCAAAATGGTGGAGTTTTGCGCTGTCCCGCAAAAGTTCTTCTCCGTGACGTGCGCTGCTTGTAGCGATTATCGTGTCACCAGGGTTCGATTGAAATGAAAAAGTTAACTATTTTATTGTTGATTGATTTAATGTTTATAATGTAGCGTATCGAAAAACTTTTTTAGCAACTGAGATCAATTTGACAAAAATATTTTTTTTTCCAAAAAAAAGTTAAAAATTCATAAAAAGCAACGGCGCACTTTATTAAAAATCTTAGATAGTATTATGAGCAACATGTGTGCACAATTTGAATGAAATCAGCCAAATTGTTTTCGAGACATTATCGCCAAAATTCTGAAAATGGGAGTTTCTAGAAAAGCGCAAAATAATAATGTACCTACCACCCTGGCTTTAAATTGCCATAAATCAGTCAATATTTGGCATTTTTGAATCAGTGGTAACTAAAATTATTCTTAGAACCTCAAGCTATAAGACAATGAAAACAATTATATGGAAATATGTCAGTGGTATAACCCTCAAAACACAGTAGATGAAACACACGCTGACTTTAAATTGCTGTAAATAAGTTAATATTTGGCATTTTTAAATCAATGGTGACTCAAATTATTCTTAGAATCTCTAGCTATAAGAAAATAAAAACAATTTTATGATACTGTTGTATTTTGCTGTAACTTTGTGGTTATTCATTATGAATATAATTAAACTAATGAACTTTGTTTATCACCACTAAAATTTATTTAGTAAAACCTACCGGTTTCGGAAACGACGTTCCTTCATCAGGGTATATTAAATATACCCTGACGAAGGAATCGTTTCTGAAACCGGTTTATTTTTCCAAATAAACTTGAGAGGTGATAAACAAAGTTTTTTTTTTTTTTTAATAGAGATGTGATCACGGAATACGTGTCACATCAATATTCTTACTATTTTAAAACTAAGCTAAACGCTTGTGCTATGAAAAAAGGACTAACTTGCTAGTCTGGAGTGAGGTTCGAACCCGCAACCTTTGGATCACGAGGCGAATGTCCTAACCACAAGACCAACAAGCTACTCTTTATTAAGTTAATTAGTTTAATTATATTTACAATTTTATGAAACACATCCTGACTGTCATAAATCGGTGAATATTTGGCATTTTTGAATCAGTAGTGATTCAAATTATTTTTAGAACTTCAAGCTATAAGAAAATAAAAACAATTTTATGAAAATATGACAGTGGTGTAACCCTCAAAACGCAGTAGATGAATCAACAATTTTAGATAAATCATTTAAATACACAAAAAAGAAACATATATCATTCGAGGCCCGAACCCAGAACTTTTAAAAGCCGTAGTCTTTTAAATTATTTTTATATGTTAAAGATGTAAACTATATTTTTATTATACAATGTTACCAAATTTCAACACATAACTTATTAGTGAGGTACCTTTCACCCCTCATTTAAAAAAAAAATCTTTTCATATTCGGTTAAATTCAAAAACCTTTGAATAGAACCAACTAGATGGCGCCAGGATTTACAGTCCTTTTTATTAATAAAAAAATAATATTTTAATTTTTATGAAATCACATCGCTTTCACTGTGGTGATTTCTAAAGATAAAATTTTCCGCGCATCTTTTTGAAGAATTAATCTAATTTATCATATTTTGGCGTCACAGGGAGAGGGCATCATGCCTTGGCATGACCAGATTATCCAGATGCCGGAAGATGGTCCTGGTAGGAGTCTCAACAATCGTCGAGCCTGCTTGCTGATGATGTATGAATGTAGATGAGGCGAGAGTTGTGTGTAAGAAAGTAGGTACTATATTTAAATAGAAAATTTGAAATCTAATCTTCTTCTTCTTCTTCCTCAGCCTTTTTCCCTCCACTGCTGGATGTAGGCCTCTTTCATTTTTTTCCACTCGTCTCTGCTTCTCCCCATTCGCATCCAGGTTCTTCCTTCTTGCTGGACTATGTCATCGGACCACCTTTTGGGAGGTCTTCCGACGCTTCTATTTTTTGTCCAGGGCCTCCACTGTAGGATTCTGGGTGCCCATCTAGTATCCTCCTGTCGAGCCATATGTCCAGCCCACTGCCATTTTAGTTTTGTAATACGGTCCATAATATCAGCAACTTTTGTTCGGCGTCTTATTTCTTCGTTTCTGATTTTATCCCGAAGGCTTACGCCGAGAATCTGCCTTTCCATGGCCCGCTGTGTACATTTTAATTATTGTATGCTTTTTTCTGTCAGTGTTGCTGTTTCTAGTCCATATGCCAGCATCGGTAGGATACATGTATCGAACATTTTTCTTTTCAGGCAAATTGGGATTTCTTTAAAAAATTCTTGAAATCAAATCGAAATATAATAATTTAGTTATCTGTCCGTATCTTGCTGGGATGACAACATTGGATAATGAATGTGTGACATGCAATCGGTGTGCGGCTGAGCTTACACCAGAAATATATTTTTTTTTATTAATTATTATTATTTCACGTGATTTTCAGCTGGTGTAATAATATTTTCCGTTTAAATTCCATGTCCTTTATTTATTTGATATTTTACTCTCCGTAATATTTTATGTTTTTTTTATTTTTTTATTTATTAGAGACACTAACAGGATAATGGGTACATGACACTCAGATAATAAACATTATAGTGAAGACTATGCCCATTATCCCAATTACAAGTGTCTTCGGCACGCTCTAGTAACATGTATTTTTGTAATTAATTATATTTCACATGTACATTTATGTATATTATATATTTGTGTTTGAGTGTAGTGCGATTAGTATTTAATGGATCTATAGGTTCATGTCGTCGTTTAGAAAATGGATGTTGTGTATGAGTGAGTTTTTGAACGAAGATAACGTGTCTGCAAGAATATCAGCATCAATGTTAGGGTCAGCACAATACAAATTATATGTGCGACACAACCTTGTAATGGGAGAAAAGTAACCGACATTATTAGTGTGCTGACTTATTCTGAAGAACTCCGGGTTTCTTATACGGGGTTTAACATGCAAATTTATATCAGATAGACAGAGAGAATCAATAGCTCCGCTGAGAATCTTGTGTAGCACAATGAGATCGGATATTTTTCGTCGGGACTCAAGTTTGTGCATCTTGAAAAAGGCAAGTCGATCTTCGTAGCTGTGAAGGTTATTGTGTTGACCAGCTTTGTATGACAAAATACGTAGAAACTTTTTCTGCACTCTCTCGATTCTCGTAATATGTGTTGTGTAATAAGGTGACCAAATAACTGACGAATATTCCAATATACTTCGTACTAGTGATGTACAGAGAATTTTTAGACTTTGAGGATTTTTAAAGTCTTGAGTAATTCTGGTGATAAATCCCAACATAGTATATGCCTTGTTTGTGATATTATCAAAGTGGTTTCTAAAAGTGAGTTTAGAATCTAGCATGACGCCCAGATCCCTTATTGAATCGACTTTAGCGAGTGGAACGTCACCCAGTTTATAAATGTTATTATTTTATATTATGTTATTTATTAGTCTTTACAAATAAATTAATTTTGTGGTTTACATATAATCGGATACTTCGGATGCGGTACATATACGTACGTACTTAAGCGTCAAATTCATTGTTTTCCATATATAGGATACTACATTTATGCTCTCATTATTCATAAAATATATAAAAATATAATATCTTTATTTCTTTATAAATAAAAATTCTATGAAATTTTATTCTTCCACGAACTCAACACATTCTAATTCTTGGAACAAAACTTATTCAAATATATAAATGAGAAATTCCGCAAAAAGTATTTCGCTTAATGTTTTCATTCCAAATATTAACATTTTTTTCTATGAGTACTCTTTCTGTACAACCTTTGTATTTTTTTAGTAATTTAGAGCGTATTTTCAGTAGATTATTTTTAAATTGAATAACAATTTTAATTCAAATTCTATGTCGAAAATGAACAACACAATTTAGAATTTAACTTGGTAAAACCAAAGTAAATAAATTATTGAAAATACATATCTTTATTCGCGAAAAAAATGCGAATTTACAATTCACTGGCTACTTAATATCAACATAAATATTATAGACTTTGTAATTTCAAAGCTTAACGTGGAATTTACCAAGAATTTTTAGCTGAGAAAAAGGACAGAAGTAGATTGAAGATGAACATTGACAAAAATATTGTTTTTATTTTAATTAAAAAGATTAAGAAAATGTCCATCAGCGCCATCGATTATGGAATTTGAAATAGTATCCAAAATGTCATGAGAGGTCTTGTTCACACGGCGGAATGGCCCAAAAAAATTGTTGAAATAATATATATTTTTAATATATATTTATTTTAATTTAAAAAAATAGATATGTGAACACTGAATACGTGGCACATCAATATTATTACTATTTTCAAACTAAGCTAAACGCTTGTGCTATAAAAATAGAATTTACTTGTCGGTCTGGGGTGAGGTTCGAACCCGCCACCTTTGGATCACGAGGTGAGAGTCCTAACCACAAGACCAACAAGCTACTTTGTTTTAATTAATGTTTAAATACTTTATTATAAAGTTTTCTTAGTTTCGTGGTAATTGGTAATTTATCACCAGTAATCAATAATAAATCAATAAATAATGATCAATAAATATCACCAGTAATCAATATTAATATAATAATAATTAATATAAATTAACTTTGTTTAAACCACTTATTTATTGAAAAAAATCAACATGTTTTAAAGCCAATGGCTTCTTCATCAGGAAAACAAAAATAATATTTAAAAATCGAAGTATAGATCAAAATATTAAATGTTGATTTTTTTTTAGCGAAATTTAAAATAAATTAAATTTTAATAAATATTATTATTAAGTTCTACGGGTTAAGTATTTTTATGTGTTACAGCTGTTTCGGCTTGTAAGGCCATTATCAAACAGTGGATATACCACGTACAAACGACTTATTTATACAATTTTAAGTTACCCCTTCCCATTTAGAGTAATTAGATATTTGTGGTGAAGCCCTGTAGTAATGTACGTTTTTTCCCGGGCACTTATCATTAAAGGTGCCTCGGTTAACGTTATGCTTAATTATCAAAATTCCCCGTTTTCTGCAAGTGTTATTTATAAATATTATTTTAATTTATGTCCTTGATTATTGGTTTTTTAAAAATATTTAGAAGTGGAGAGAAGATCATTTTTTGTTGATTATTTAAAAGTTTAATATTTGGATCCTTTTTATATTTATTTATTTCTAGTTGCTCAAGTAAATTCATCCTAAAACCTTTTGTTTCTATATGTAAAGGTTTTGGTTCGTTATCACCTTGCGGGACGTGGTTTTCATTTAATAGATGGGCCGCAAATTTTGACTCTGAATTTTTATTTTTATAGCAGCGCATGTGTTCCGCGAATCTAGTTAAAAAAGACCTTCCCGTTTGTCCTATATATGTGGCATTGCAATCTTTATGATTACATGTTAATTTGTATATGCCACTGTTTTCTAATTTAGGTGATAAGTGCCCGGGAAAAAACGTACATTACTACAGGGCTTCACCACAAATATCTAATTACTCTAAATGGGAAGGGGTAACTTAAAATTGTATAAATAAGTCGTTTGTACGTGGTATATCCACTGTTTGATAATGGCCTTACAAGCCGAAACAGCTGTAACACATAAAAATACTTAACCCGTAGAACTTAATAATAATATTTATTAAAATTTAATTTATTTTAAATTTCGCTAAAAATAAATATGGAGTTCTACAAATTAAACACAAAAACCATAAATAAATAAGTTGATTTTTTTCAATAAATAAGTGGTTTAAACAAAGTTAATTTATATTAATTATAATTATGTTACCACAAAATAAATTTGCTACATTTGAAGAAGTAATATAATAATAGCCCAGATATGTGTATCTTTCATGTGACACTGTATCTGGAGAAATCATAAGGGGTATTTTACGCTGCCATACGTAAAATTTTACGGTCACATGTTTTGTAGGCTTTTCAGTGTAAAACGAAGCGCTTTTTCTCTTCTGGAAATTCTCGCGATAGATCGAATTCCATGATATCTTCCTTAAATGCTATGCAACGGGTAAAGTATTGTAACGAGGCTGAAAAGAGTGGCACGCTTCTGTCAAAATGACAGTTGTTTGAAGTTGGACAATACTACCGAAAGATCTGGAATCACCTCCAGCTTTCGAGTGACGTCTGCAACTTTCCAGCAAAATCTAGGAATGTACGAGTACTTGCCAGTAAAGTCTGGAAAACGCGAGGAACTTCTCAAAATTTCGATAACAGCGTTGGCTAGTATAAATACGACACGCGAGAGTAGCTGGAGAGTTTTATTTTCCGTACGCGTTGACAGGCGATAACAAAAGCGAAGGTAGCCGCAGACAGCGGGTTAGTCCGGCCAAGCGAGTGGTAGCGGCAAGAAGCAGTGATGCCAAGCAAGCGGAGATTCGTGACTAGAATAGATTTCGATACTAGAAAGTTATTACGTAGCGAGATAAACCGAAGCAAATAGTAATAAGTGCGGGAATTGATGGAATATTCTAGTAAACAGTGAATAAAGTGTTAAAGCGAATATAAAGTGTCTATTTACGAGTGACAAAATGGGAAACAGTTTAATTTAAGAAAAAGCGTTACATTTAATAGCGATAAGTGACCTTGTTAGTTAGTTTAATTAAGTAATCGATATTCATTAAATCCGTTATCACATTCCAGCGTTTTATTAATTCCTCCTGCAGCCACGACACGTGACAGTATATTATTTTAGCCAAATTCTAAGAAAATATAAATGATTTATAAGATGTTAACAAAATAAATAAATCGTAAATCATTTCAATAATGTAAGAAAACAAATATGAATACATCTTTTACCTGCTACAATTATTTTCTAACGAATATCCCGGCAACTACTGTGAATATTTGAAAAGCGTCACTTCGTTTCATTGATATTACCAAAAAAAAAAAAACTGGAAAAAGGCTTCTGGCAGCTGAAGGGTTGGGCCAATTACATCCGATCCGCGATACTCGATAGCGACAATTTTTTTACGTTGCTAGGGATGGTGCTTTGTCTTTGGATGTCAAACAAAAGATAACAATGGCGGGCGGAAACGGATATAATGATTCCGCGGAAATAATTACAATTTCTGAATAGAAAAGCGTTTCGAGTTGTCGGTCACAGTTTCAAAAAAGACATAAAAATTTCTGTAATGCTACTGGCAGTGAAGGCTGTATATTCAAACAAAAGTATTAACTGGTTATTAATGGTGAGACAGATTGAATTAAATTTTTGGCTACATTTTTATTATGTCACCCTTCTGGGAATTATAAGGGTGGCATTTATTAAATGAAATATAATGAAGAACTGATTATTGAAAACCTAAAAATATATTTTTTTTTGTTTAAAGCGATTAAAAATCTCGAATGGTGTGCTATAATGTTGTGTTACTCGTATTTATAAAGCTAATAACGACTCTTATTTCTATTATATACCTATATTTAATACATATATATTCTTATTTGAACATTATTTTCATAGTTTGATTTGAAGCTTTGAAATTTTAAATCAACAGCTCCATATTTTTTATCATTTTTTTTCCAAAAATAGTGTTTTTAAAGATTATATAAGAAAAAATGATTTTAATGTATTGAAACTCGCTTTGAATAAATAATTTTTGGTTTCTTTATGTGTTTAAAAGATTTTCTAAAAATATTAATGGATGTATATTATACAAGACTCCAAATTTCATGTGAAGCCGTAGAATAATGATACGGTAGAAAATTATTGGGAAAAAATAAGAAAAATCACTAGAAAGATACACAAATATAACAGGACACGAACGCGTATCTTTTTAGGTAGATAAATACAGCTTTACCAATTAAGCTAACATAAACATTTAGAAAGTCATCAAATTTCACATGCGTAAGTTTTCAAATGAGCATTTTGTATCTTTGCCGTTTGTATTTTTTTCCAAAAATAGATTTCTTTAGTTCTTTTTGAGCGATTTATAAAAAAAATATTTTAATTCTTACGTAACTATAAGTTCACATCTTTATTGATTTCATAAATTAAGCATTGTTTCGTTTACATAGTGGAAGTTCATGATTAACACAATGATTTATACACAACGTTTTTTTTCACTAATTTGAGTTATATAAGCCTAAGTGCTTTCGATGGACACAACCATCATCTTCAAAGGCAATATTAGAACTAATTGTAAATTAATGTGGCCGACTAATATAAAGTAAAGGGATGTTGGAGAGGGAGGGGGGGGAGGGGGAGGGTAGTTATTTATTGACATATACAACAGTAATTAATTTTTGCATACAATAATACTTATTTTAACAATGGGGATGACGCAGGTAATTGAATATTTATTAGATTATTTTTATTTTTGATTGCTTTATTAATTTCTAGTATTTCTAGATCATCCAGTTTACGACCCTTCGCCTCTAGATGTAGGACCCTAACATTATTTTGGTCAAACAAGTGATCATTTTCAATACAGTGGTCCGCCATCTCAGAGTATAAATAATATAATATAATAACTACCCTCGCCCCCCTCTCCCTCTCCGTCGTCCCTTTACTTTCTATTTGTCAGTCATATTGATTTACAATTAGTTCTAATTCTGCCTCTGAAGATGATGGTTGTGTCCATCGAAAGCGCTTAGGCTTATATAACTCAGATTAGTGGAATAAAACGTTGTGTATAAATCATTGTGTTCAATTGATTTCATTGAAATTATTGAATTAAGCTTCAGATCCACTGAACAACAATACATCAATCACTAACATTTATATTTTCACCTTGAAAAATAGGCGAATAGCACTCTACGTCTACAATCTACACAAAATCTATCAAAATCAATATAACTGTCTATCCCTCTTGTCGCTTTAAAATTTTCATATGCCATTCATATGCATATCACGTACTCATCCTGTGTTTTATATCCCAACGAGTAGAATTAATAATTCAGGACTGTCCTCTTCTATATCTGGAATGTACCAAATCTACAATGACCTGTTCACGGATTTTGATGTATTTGCAGTTTTGTTAACAATATTTATAACCAAGTACCGAATATTACACTAACAATTAAAAATTTGGACATACTTAAAATAATCTGAACTTTATTAAAATTACTTTAACCTTAAATAAATAAATATGCGATAACTGCATCAACCAACATTAGTTCCACAGTGAATGTTATAATTTTCTTAGTTTGATTCCCTGATACAACATTGAGTCATTGGCTGAATTAGTTTACCTCAATATTTATTAAACATTTTAAATTGTAAGACAGAAGACAAGATTCAAATAAAGTGGATCTACTAAAAGACTTCTCAGCAAATAAAATTAAAATCATTTGGACAAAAACGAGCTTATCATTTTTGATTCTCTCGTTTTTTGACTTTGTAAGTTGATCCTTTTCAAAGCTCTCTGATTTCCCTCTACAATGGTTTTCGCTTCCCTTACAGGATAATCCATCACTCCCTTCCAGGGTTTTTCCCTAATCCTATCGGCGTCCAAGTATTCGTTTTTTTTGGCTCATGACGTATCGCAAGACTTGCGTCTAAAGTGACGAGCCGAAAAGAAATCTCCTCCCGTCACTTTTGACACCGCGTCAAAGTTTAAGGCCGCCTTGACGTGCAGATAGCAGAAGTAAATAAAATGTGGATGAATACTTTTGAGATAACTTTTAACGCGTATTTTAAAAAGATATCGTGATTTAGTACATTAAAGTGGCAACTAAACTAACTATTGACAATATAACAAGACAAACGAGACATCACGAAGTGTTTTTTGTAGGGACCCACAGGAATAACTATGCATTAAATTTACCGTTAACACGCGTGCATCGCCTTTGAAACAAATTATTGGAATTCGTAGACATTTTTCGTTGTAGGAGCATCCCCAAATTAAAGAATTACTTAGAATATACCAATAGATTTCTTTACATTTCAATGGACTTTATTTATTTTTTGCGTCCATGAATTATATATATTTATTTATTTTAAAGTGTTTTTATCATTGTTCTTATTCTTATAGTATTCTGGAATATTCTGCCGTGTATATGTGACTTCTCTGGCCGACGTTTCGGATCCACTTGATAGGACGCTAACGCTACATAAATTCTTGACAACACCTGTCTCCGACACGGAACACACTACATCAAGACACACACACCCTGCTTTCGACACGGTACTGCAATCCAGTACTTAATCTAACACAGACTTCGACACACCCTGACTTCGGTACGGTATTGCAAGGCAATACTTAACCTACACTTCAACACATACCCATCACATCAGTCCTGATGATGGACCCTGCAGTGGGATCCGAAACGTCGGCCAGAGGGGTTACATATACACGACAAAATATCCCAGAAAACTATACACAGAAGTTTCTGAACGGCCCTGAAAACCTTAGAAGATTTTTATTATTGCTCGTTTCCCTTTTAAATTTGTTTTAATTTTATCTTTTATATTTATTTTTTTAGTTTAATTTATCTGGTTTTTATCAATTTACTTTTATGTCAAACTATACTTTTTATAAATTTTTTAAATGTTTCTAATTATTATTTTTTACCTGTATACTAATATATGGTGTTTATATATTTTATTCATTTGTTTTTTTTTTATATTACTTTTTAATTATTTACTTTAAAACGTGTTTTATGTTAGGTATATAAAAACCCGTGTAACTTTTTTGTACTGTAAAAACCCACTAGAGCGTTGATTAATAAACATACGAATTTATTATAATGTGCTACATACAGAGTTGATTTAGATTTTTCCATTTTTAACTCCTGTGTGTCGGTGGTGTAACGTAGGTCTACATATCATAGAAAATATGAAACATCTACCTTAATTACGAAAACTAAAACATCACATATTGTGTAATCATCGCGTAGACATTCTCACACCAAAATGACTAAATAAAACTGTTACGAATGTTACGGATTTTTTAATTAAAAATATTTATTTATTAGTCTCGTATTTTCGGCCAGTGTGTAAAAGAGAGCAGAATATTGCACATCGCAGTTAAATCGAGCAAGAAAGAGCACGACAATTCATGTAGGACTGAGATGGCGGTTGGTTGGGTTTCGGTGAAAACGAAAAAAATATCGAAAGAGTACGGTAGAGTCGCATAACACGTGTTACACAAAGATGGACTGGAGACGACCGCGTCGATGAATTCAATAAGTAATGATACGTCAGCGTGAGCGCACGCAAATTTGATATGCCATGATTTTATGACAATTTGCTAAAATAATGCAAATTTAACTATTTAACTTACATAATTATATAAAGGGACCTTTAAAAAGTCTTATCTGTATCATATATATGTATATTTTATCACATATTAAAAACTATGCCGATTTTTAACCAGGTAACGCTGTGTTACACCACCGTTCCCGAAGGTATTTTTTAGCACAGTCTTTTAAAGAGTTTAACGACAAGCGCTAATACAAGTTCCGCCTGAATCCGCTGCAACAGTTTATGGCGACAGGTCTAGTGCCAGTCGGCAACCCGCAAAGTGCAAACACCGCGATCGATCGTTAAACATCAAACGTGATGTCATTACCCGAACGGATTTAGGTTATGTTATTAATTGATAGGGCATTATACAGTATACAGGCAGTTACTTTGTGGTGCAACGCAACTTATAAAATCTTCACAAAACTAAACTCAACACGTGTTGAGATTTTCACGACATTGATTCAACCCTTGAGAGACGTCGCAGTAAAGTCCGCCGACGTAAATAGTACATATTGCACACTGGCGACCTCTATTGTAGACGGAGTGAACACTCCACAACAAAGTGCATATGATTTGCGCCCTCGAAAGCAGTAATCACTCCGTCCTCTACCTCCGCGGGTAAAGGTCGTCCTCCTGATGACGTTAAATAAGCATTCAACGAAACGTCGAGAATCGTTTCTCGGAAATACATACGGTTCTTATAAAATATCCGCAACTATTTACAGTTAAATATGTCTAACGACCGTAGTAACAACCTTAAGTCTTTAATAATAATTTATTAATTACACCGAACTGCTCCTCCTATAATTATAATATTTATGAAATACTATAATACTAAAGTAAAACGTGCATGTACATTTTTATTTTGTTTTAGTCTATTTTTGGTTAAGTTACTCGGTTACCTCAGGTAACATTTTCTTTTTTTTATAATCAAACATAACATTTTCTTTGTCTGTCTGTCCGTAACTTTCTGTAACGTCCGTGATTTCGTTCAAATCAACGGCTAAAAAAATGAAATAACACGACTGGAAGTAGGGCGCGAACCTCGGACGCGCAATGCCAGCGCGGCACCCTTGTAACATTGCTAATACCGCCTCTCCGTGGACCGTCAACATACACTGTATATATTAAAGCTAAGCAAAGACGCCAACCATTGGGTGATTTTTCACGGTTTAACGGCTAGTAAATAATAGTTTAAACAGTGAAAAATACGTTAATCTTTAACAGAACCACCATTGCCCGCAAGTGGACACGTAGCCGCCTGCATGTTGTGGCCATCATGTATTGGCCAGTATCAATGGCTTTTTACTTGTTCTTAATAAAACACATTTGTTTCCCAATTTTACTGTCAAGTTTAGAATACCTCGCACTGTTTTTTTTTTAAATTTATTTATTTCTTAAGTTAGTCAATTGTATATTGACTAGTATTTAACACTTTACATTCTTAAATCTATTACTAATATACTATCCATAATAACCTACATATTTACATTTACATCTAATCTAATCTATTGTACGATCTATAATTAATAATTCATCTTATGCTCTACAATTCTATACTATTTTTACAATAATTATAGCATTTGTTTTTAAATACATTCAACTTATTTACATTATTCATGTTTTCTGGCATCTCATCATATATTTTTACACCTCTCTACATTAGACAATTTTGGCATTTTTTTACTGAAAATTTTATGTATAAATATGAGAACGTTATAAGTAAGTATTTTTTTAATTTCCATCCAATTGAGTGCTTTTCTCATTTCTTCAATTGTGGTGTATTTACTTTTTTTAGTATGATTCTCATTGCCCTGTTTTGCATCACTTGTAGTTTCTTGATGTTTCCTTCATTGGCCAGATACAAGACTGTAGCACAATAGTTGATGTGAGGAGTTATTATAGATTTGTATATTAACTCTGCACTATTTTTATTCAATTTTTTCTCAATCTTCCAAGAAAAAATATTTATTTTATATTTTTTTCAGGACATATTCAAAATTTGCTGCCAAAGTTGAATCAAAAATATTTCCCAAAATTTCTGTGGCAGTAGTTGCACGTTGAATTTAACAAGTTTGAGTCAGTTCAACTTTGTGAGACGAAGTAGACTCGAACGGCACTAACTGTAGTGCTAAGGAGTTACCTACAGTATTCGGAGGCTGTTAATAATAACGCGATACGAGAGCCTTCCGACGGAAGTCCCACATTTCTGGGGGGATGAACTATGTATCTGTATCCTGAATATACTATGTTTGTCTAAAATATTGAAAATATATGCTAAAGTAAGTATGCTTGTTACTCGTGATTAAAGGCAGTGTGATAATTAAAAATTAAATAGTAATTTTATTTGTGAAAATATCCATAAAAATACTTTGTCTAACCAATAATACTCGTATTATCATCATTAATTTGGGTGAAAAATAAACTCTCTGTAAATTATAATTATAATTTTATATATTTCTTATTCAAAAAAGTTTTATGATTTTGTGATGACGTTATTTATATAATTAATAAAAATGTATTTTGGAATATTTTCAGTTTTTTCAAATCTTTCAGAACAGTGCTGGATTTATATCACAGAGACATTATTAATCAATTAATATATATTATAGATATCTCACAGAGACGAAACTGTATTTCTTATGGGAAAGTAGGTATAGATGTCATTTGGGTGTACATAGGACTTATGACCTATCTTATGGTTGGCTTAAGTGATCACTTTAAGATAGGTAATAAGTCCTATGTACACCCAAATGACTTCTATACCTACTTTCCCATAAGAAATACAGTTTCGTCTCTGTGAGATATCTATAATATACATTAATTAAAATGTATTTTATTTTCACCACTTATTTATTGAAAATATCAACATGCTGAACATAGTTTATTGAATAAATTTGTTTAATATAAATTGAAAAACACTGTTTTATTCCACTGTACATTTTTTATTTTGAGTTGAAATGTTTTCGAGAGTCAACCTAACATTTAAAAATGAATTTCAACAAAAAGTTTCCAAAGTTTTACACAAAAAATTTGAACATTTAAATTGGAAGTTATAAATAACCAGGTACTGTTTACCTTTTAAAATTGTTTTCATGTTAGTATTTAATTATTTATCCGTTTTCCATATATTCCTACTTTTTAGAAAAAATATGTAATATTCCTACTTTTTTGTAAAACATAACTACTTAATAATATCATGTCACATTTCAGACTACTTTTCAGTAGAATTTTTCATATATTCAAGAACACATTCATATTTGTGAAGTTGTAATTTTTCAGAACAATGTTCTGTGAAATATTTAATAACCAAATTAATTAATCAATTAGAAAGACATACAGAAAAATCTAATTCACGAAAAAATATTAGGTTACTACTGGGATTCGAACCCAGGTCACCTCCTTTCCGGGGCCGGTGCTCTGACCACTAAGCTATAGCAACCCTCTATGTCTATGTATAGCTTAGTGGTCAGAGCACTGGCCCCGGAAAGGAGGTGACCTGGGTTCAAATCCCAAAAGTAACTTAATATTTTTTCGTGAATTAGATTTTTCTGTATGTCTTTTTAATTGATTAATTAATTTGGTTATTAGAATTTTTCATGTTCGGTTGGTTTATTCTTCTTCCCATATAAAACGTATTTATCAACGTTTAAATTAATGATCTAACTTACTTACTAATCTTACTGAATCTCATTGAAATTATTATTTGTTTCACTGGTTTCAAGTTGATCCTCGTTAATAATAATTACGAAATGTTATATTCTATCCTTAATCAACAGAATGGTAAGACATTTCGTAAAGTAACTATCTCGTCTTCAATGAATATTGTTAATTTTATTTGATATTAATGCCATGGATAATAACAATAATAATAATCATAACATCGGTGGACGCCATAACATAATTTGACCTAAAGTAAAATAATACAGTGAAGCTAAAATGTGGGCCATTGTCTGGGGTCTTGTGTGATATGACTAATAAAGGCAAAGGAAAAATTTTATATAACAACGACATATATATAGCTGAAATGAAAATGCTGAATTTCACTAAAGTCACAAAATTTAAATTATTGTCACGGGTTTGAAATAATTGAGGATTTTTCTGCACTTTACAAGATTGAGAATC
>JADDOH010010496.1:93483-119730 GCA_016648135.1 Agrypnia vestita
GTTTTAAAATTTTTTGGAATCGAATGAAGAAATCTGGCTGGCGACCTTTTTTTTTTTTAGGTCGCCAAATTTATCTTAAATATTTTTCTCGTTGACCTTTTTACTTCACTAGTACTACAATTACTTCATTTCATTACTGCACTTCATTAATATTACAATTACTTCATTACTTCACTTCATTTACTTCACTTCAATTACTTCACTTCACTACCTGAATGGAAGCAGACGACATCTTAAAAAATTTCAAACTTGTCTTATTCAGCATTGTTTTAAAATTTTAAAATTATGTGACCACCTCAAACGAGAGCTCGTTCCAAGATAACAACCCTGTGGCACGAAATAAAGGGTGGAAATAATTTTAGCGCTCTTTCTCTTTATTGGCACAAGCAATTTATTAAATGCCGTATCCGCTTATTGTTATGTATATACTGGTAACCTAAGTATCTATGTGTTGCCTTCGTTTATCTCTCATATATAATGTAAATTAGGCTTTTGTTTACGGCACAAACTAAGTAAACCATTGATATAACAAGCAGATACATAGATTCTGAGCATTGTTATATCTCAGACCATAGCGAAAAATTGTAACAAAGATTATTTGTCCAATTTGACTTGGGTTTAGTTTTCTGGAATATTCTGGCATATTTCTCAAACCAAAACCTAAGAACATTATTAATTACTTTGATGTGTTTATATAAAAAAGACGTGCTATTTGTAATAAATAACCCACATGTGCAATGTTATCTTCTTTCTTAACATCTACCTATCTATCTTCCTTATAATGTTATATTCAATGAATCTGATACTTTTATTTGGAACAATTAACAGTATTTTTGAATAAAAATTCAGTTTCCTTCAGATAAGTCAAAAATATTTACTGAAAATTACATGGTAATATTAATTTCAAAGAAAAACAAATTATATTTTATAGAAATAATTTGTGCAACAAATTTAAAGTAAATAAATAGTCAATATGACTATTATAGTACCAAGTATTTAATAATCGCAACTACCTTCGTAGAGACATACAGATCCGTGAATTTTAAACTCCTTGACGATTTCAATATCTAGATTATGATTTTGTTATCCAGAAATGTTGGTTTTGTCGATAACAATCAATTATTTGGTTTTTCTTTCCTTATCTCGTAATATACTTAAAGAGTTAATATTCATATCTTATATATTATAAACCAATAGCATGCAGCGCATACAAGCAAAAAAGCTGTATCCAACTTCATGTCACTTCATAATTTATCTCACTTGTTTGCGTCCAACAAATTTATTCCATAGATCTAGTCAAGTCGAGAAAAACTCTTCCAGAACTGTGTATTTTGACTCATCTCTGTGTCTGCGAGTTTTTTGTAATGGACAAGTAAATTTTTCATATAATAGCGTGTTTCTTCGAAAGGTTCAATGTGATGTGAGAACGTGCGCACGTCGCTTGCAGAAATGACATTTTTTTACAAATTCCACCGAAAACTTTTTGTGTGAATTCTATTTCTCTTTTCTAAGATGAATTCCATTTGTCAAATCATAATGATTATGTTGAGAACGTTAGTTCTGTTTTTCTTTTATTATTTTTATATGAATTATTGAGTTCAACAATCACACAAACTTTATCCGCTTCTATTTACATAAATTAGTTTATGGTAATTTATTAAGAAATTTCGTTAAATGTAGGTTTTTAAAAATTTTATACGGAATATTAAAATGTTTATTTAAGTCGACATTGCCCTCGATGATATCATGAAATGATTTATTTTTGTGAAAATAAACGTATATCTGAAATAAGTCTTATTTGTAGTATTCTCGTTTTAATTATATATAAATCGTCTTCGAAATATAATATTTTTTTTTGCCATATTACCTATATAAAAAATATTTATTTATTTTGAAAATCCTAGTTTACAATATTTATTTTAAAGTGCGGTTATTTTTGTGGATTAAAACTACTCAGAATAGTTCATTATATACTTAAAAAATACAAAATATTTATACACCGATATGGGTAGGAATATGAATATACATATTTTTTAAATATAGGTATGTAGTTGGTCACAGGATTACCTAAGTATGTTCCCACTGCACGCCACTGTATTATACCTATTGTAAGACACGAATACATAACAATTTACGGAATAATCCAAGAATATGGTCCCGTTGTTCATACAATGAAAATAAGTATTTCACTATATAATTTAATGTCCTGTTAATTTAATCTAACTAAAATAAACGTAATCTTAATTAAACAAACCAAACCTAATCACCTAACCTAACCAAACCAAAAAATAACCTAACCTAACCTCATATACTCACTGCCTATGAAATGTCAAAATATGCAGTGCATTTTTCGAAACTTTAAAGTGTAATATCTTATTTAATACTTACTTTTTAAACGTAAATTATCTTTCATTTTGTTATTAGCGCATTCAATAATATAGTGAAATAATCATTTTCGTTGTATATGCAATGGGACCATTATCTTGGATTTAGCCCAATTTACAATAAGATAGACAAGGAAAATTGGTTCAATTTTAAAACATGAAAGATTTTAATCTTATTCCTGTGATTTATTTTATACACGAGTCACCAATTTGCAAGGAGTGCGCAGGGTTTCACCTTTTGGGT
The DNA here is from genome assembly GCA_016648135.1 of Agrypnia vestita. Lineage (NCBI taxonomy): Eukaryota > Metazoa > Arthropoda > Insecta > Trichoptera > Phryganeidae > Agrypnia > Agrypnia vestita. Next base: position 96,112 of record JADDOH010010496.1, read on the forward strand.
GGTAATTTTGAGCGCGGGGTAGTTTCCAGTCCGAAAGGAAAATTCGCCGCACTTAGAATTTCCCAACACTTTAGCCCCAAGCGTCTGTATCGCTTTCTACACTTCACAAAAGATTCTCAGCCACTTAGGGTAGATGGGATTTTCAATGATCACTGCTATGCATGAAGATTTATTTGCGCGCAAAGATAGACATGGTATTATACTCACGAAATATATGCGCGCCTTCTTACATAAAGGGGTGGGTTCTATTCTTCAAAATAAGATTATGTACAAAGGAAGGAAGTTTAAAGAAAAGAAGGAATAAATCCGAACGTACTTATTTATAATTTGTAGAAATAAATTTTGTTTACACCACTTTTTATTTAAAAAAAATCAACGTGTTTCAGAACCAACGCCCCCTTCGTCAGGATAACAAATGTATACTAACAAAATTAAATTTAAAGATCAAAGTATAGATAATCAGAATATTTAAAAGTTATATATGGAAAATGAATAATAATAAAGTACCTACTTAACATGAAAATAAATTTAAAACATAACCATTTGTAAAAAGAATACGGTTAATTTACAAAATTCAATTTACTATTAACAAAATTTCTAATTTATCAAACTGTGATTCTGTTAAAATTAAATTAACCGCGTCTCTTTTACAAATAGTTATCTTTTAAATGTATTTTCATGTTCAGTAGGCACTTTATTATTGTTCATTTTCCGTATATAACTTTTTAATATTTTGATTATCTATACTTCGATTTTTAAATTTTATTTTGTTAGTATACATTTGTTATCCTGACGAAGGGCCCATTGGCTCTGAAACATTTTGATTTTTTTTCAATTAAAAAATGGTGTAAGCGAAGTTTATTTCTATAAATTATAATTATAATATCACCACAAAATAATTTAGCTGTGTTTGGAGAAGAAATACTTATTTATCTTCTTTTTCTTTATTTCTATTATTTTTTTAATGAGACATTAACAAAATGATGGGTAGGTGACGATACATTATTATTTATCGTTCCCATTCCATTATGCCAATTACAAGTGTCTTCGACCTGCTCTAGCATAAATATGCATATGTATATTTAGTGTATCAATATAAAGTGAACGTATAAAAAACTAACCCATAAAAACATAGTTTTTACAATACTCCCTTTTGCTTTGAATCTGGTTTCGTGTCTATACGCGCGTCGGGCTAATTACTCATATAGAATGATTCCATTTTGAAAAAATCATTAAAATTTCTAAAAATCCAAAATTATTAATTTTTTTAAAACAAAAATTTGTTTGGTCATTTTTGCCACGAGTCTGCCTGCAAAGTTTCAGCTCGATTGGATCACGGGAAAAGGGTTAAAAATCGATCCAAAAATTTTTCGACGGGCAAGCAAGCAAGCAGACACTAAAAGTTAAAAGAAAGGGAGTAAAAATATATGCAAATTTACGTCAGATTTAAAAAAAAAAATTTAAAGATTTTTCATTGTTTATTACTTTATTTTTACTTATAATATTATTACCGCTGGTTATTCTAACTTTATTTACAGTCTCTGCTTTTGCACAAATTTTCTTACCTATGGTACTGCCGTGTATATCTGTTTTGGCAATGTTTCATTTATCATGCGAACATATCCCTTAACAAAAAAATAGAACCAGACAAATTTCTTAATTATGTATAACAAAAAAAACGAATTGATTTAATAATTCGTTTGTGTTATTGAAACATGTCAGGTTTGAACAAGTTGGATTCGAATAAATCGTTTCGTATGCTCTGTAACCTCCCTGTCTAAAGTTACGGGTCTCTCTGGTTTACGTCTAGAAACCTTGAGAGTGAAAATGAAATTCAGCAAACAAGTTTACGAGTATTAAATAAATTCCAAGCGATTGCGTCTGAAAACGACGTCAGATTGTGACAATTGTTTTACAGTCGAGGCATATTAGCCCATTTCTGTCTAGAGAATTCATATATATGAACGAAATAAACATAACTGGAGAATTCTAATTGATTTTATAATGTTACATTAATAACATTTGTTACATTAATAATTTTTGTGTGTTGCTTAATTGAGTTGAGTAACAAAATATATCTAACCTTCTTCTTCTTTTGGTGTCATGTCAGGTCCCCCTGACGTTGACTATCACCCGAGAGAAAGCGTCCCTGTCCTGGGCAGCACGAAACAGCTCTCCAACACTTCTTATGTCCGTCCAGTCGCGTATATTGCGGAGCCAGGAAATTTGTCTCCTTCCAACACCTCTACGACCCTCTATCTTTCCCATAAGAATAAGGTGGAGCAATTCACATTTTTCTCCTCTGAGCACATGACCCAAATACGATACCTTTCGGATTTTGATATTTGTCAGCAACTCTCTATTCACTCTAGCTCTTTGAAGAACTCTTGTGTTGCTGACCATATCTGTCCAGGGTATCCGGAGCATTCTCCGATGTATCCACATTTCGAACGCCTCCAGCCGGTTCATGCTACTCACTTTGAGGGTCCACGATTCCACTCCGTACAGCAGGACTGACCATATATAACATTTGATCAGTCGCTGTCGAAGTTTCAGGTTAAGATTGTCATCGCAGAATACCTGTCTCGTTTTGTTAAAAGCAGCTCTCTATGCTTCAATTCTGCATTTGACTTCGGTTTCTGGGTCGAGGTCTTCCGCTAGGATACTTCCAAGGTATTTAAACTTTGTCACTATTTCTATACCAGCCCCATTCAATGTGAGGCGTGCTCCCGTGTGATCTTGCCTACTAAACACCATGAACTTCGTTTTATTTTTATTTTTATATCTAACCACCATTTGTATTTTTCTTTAGATTTGAATGTCAATATATTCTTTAAGCTCATTTCTATATTTTAAATAACAGTAATCTATCGTAACACGTTACAATCTAAAGTTATTGCTTATTCAAAATTAAACCTAGGTATATCCAAATTCATTAGAATAAAATATAAATATCTTAATTGTTTAATAAAAATTTCATGAACATTTTTAAATATTTTACATTATTTAATTACTAAGAACATTATTTCATTACATCGCTGATAATGCAACAATAACTATATTTATTTCCTGGCTCTTCATAATAAAACTTAATCCGGATGCTTATATTTAAAAAGCAACCTTAATCCATTATCGTGTTTCAAAATGTGCTTGAATACATTTAAAAAGTTAAAAAAACTCACGAAATACATGTTAATTGAATGTTTTACTTTCAGTTTCTTTCGCCAATAGTTTTTATTTCATACTAGCCATACGCCCGCGAAAAATCACGGTAAATTTGTGGGCGACCGTTGCGTGTTGCGCGCTGATTTCGTGTCACACTCTAATTATCTACTCCGGTAAGTTATGATCATTACGTACAAACAGATTACGTAATAATTATACGAAATTATTTAGATTATTCATGTTATAAATAAGATCTAAAACAGTTTTATGTAATTTGACAAAAAATAGTTCATGGCATTAGGTCTGTTTTGATTTACATCTACTTCAAAAATCTTAGCAGAAGATCTGTTACATCGACCGACATCAACCACTTCACTAACTAGCTAATTTAACGTCACGCTGATATGATATGATTTTCTTGCCACATCTTCTAGTATCTTCTAGTAAACCAAATTTATTAATCAATTAAAAAACACACACAAATACCAAATCAACTAAAAAAATTGATTTCTGCTACCTGCACTCAAAACCGGATCTCTTACCTATCAGGAAAAGCAACGCGATTAAAATTAGTGTGATAAATATTAAAAACATTAAATATGCACAAATAGTCGAAACGATATATACCTTACGAAGGTTTGTCGAATTCGTTTCAATGCAAATAAGCCGTTCGTACCGTGGATCTAATAAACTTTGCTAATTCACTCAAATATCTCACTGACGATAGATTGCCGGGCTCTCGGTACCTGCTACTACCTGGTGTGAAAAAGTTCATCCATCACTCATTCAGATCACGTGCCCACTCGGGGTAGAAATTCATCCCCCCCGCGAAGATTATCTGGGGGTTTCATCCCCCCCCTCGCCCGGCGCCCGATCCATTTCTTTTATTTTCATTCGGCTAAGCCAACATCGTTCGTGCAGCATTGTGACAACCAATTTATTTCACCGGTTATGGAAGTCAACCAGCCCTCGCTCTAAATGGAGAAGAGCCTTCTTTTGCCAAGACGAGCCTTAATAGCAAAAGGCTGCGCGGGTCCCTAATGTCTTACATTATGTAAGTTATAATGGCTTATTGTATAAAGCGAGATTCATGAATGGTATGCTAATGTTCAATTCTTTTCGATTACCTACCCTTGAAAGTTTAATTAGAACTGTTTATATTAGTTAAATTAGAAGGTTCATAATACTAGTGTCAAAGTGTTGAGCAGTTATAAATATCTTCTCTCTTAAACAAATATAAAAAGTGGTAAAAATAGTTACATCTAGAGTGTTATATGTCAAAAGATTTGTCTTGAAGAGATCTACATGGTGGCATTTCTAAATTTTACCGGAAAGTAATGTATTTCAATATATACTATTATTAATCAATTTTCTATAAATATTACGAGAAAAAGTGAAGTGCCCTGAAATCAAGATTTATTATATATAATCAAAATGTTTACACCTTTTATTTTATTTTAAGAAAATATTTTATCAACATGTTGTCAATGACCCTAAGAGTTAGTCTTATTGAGATATATGTTAGTACAACTAACTAACGTTTGCAAGCAGTAGTAAGTAAGGAGGCGGTAATGATAGTGATTCTAATAAGTTATTTATTCTTCTTCTTCAAATGTAGCAAACTTATTTTGTGGTAACATAGTTATAATTAATATAAATTAACTTTGTTTAAAATAATAATTAATAATAATTTTTTTTTCAATAAATAAGTGGTTTTAAACAAAGTTAATTTATATTAAATATAAGTTATTTATTCATCAACGTCGTAGTAGGTTTTTGTAGTATATATAAAGTGCAAGAATTTTTGCATACCTAGCATTAAAACAGGTTTAAAAATAATAAACCAAAAAATTAATAGAAATAAAACTTTAATGAAAGAGATATTAAAAACAATTATATCACTTTAAAAAATTAATATATAAATAACTATAAAATAGTAACAATGATAATAAAACCAGATAAATAATAAAAATATAGATAGAAACAAAACACATTTAAAGGAGAAATGCACAATTACTAAAACACAATTAATAAATATATATAAACAATGATTAGTACATAAGTTAATAGTAATAATTGAAACCCTTAAAAATAATAATAAAGTGAAAATAAAGAATAGAAAAAAAAATTAATTTAGAACGGTACCTACTGATTCAAAGAGAAAAAAAATTAGTCCATTAAACTGTTCTCAATTCAACTTGCATATTCTAATTCTAATTATTTTGTGAACTTTTTATTCATGTTGCCTTTAATACTCGGTGTGATATAAGTATGTTCGTTTTGGAACAAGTCCAACATGATACACATGCGTTCTGTTTGGACGAGAAAAGTTTTGTTTAATGTATAGGATCTTTGTTCGGAACAGAATTCGCGTGTGTCTAGTAGTGCGAGTTTATGTCCTCGTTCTCGTTCGGCGCAGGGGAAAGCTAATTACTGAGAAGCTGCAGGAACTTGAGAAGTGGGAGCTAATTAATCAAGGAAATCTTTGGACGGATGTCAAAAACTTGGTAGAGAAGTGTCGCACCAACAAAACACAAACAAACCGTAACACATTGTTTGGAATGACCGAAAATGTCATATTTCCAAAATATATACATGGTTATTCGGAAAACATTAAAAACCTCGCAGGAATATATTCCTGCCTTGATTATGAGTCGAAAATGTTCAAGCTATTATGACCTAATATCAATAGTTAAGTAGATATGCGACAACAAAGTTTGCATTTTTTTCTCAATAATTCTGACTATTTTTTTGTGAAACGTTGGACTATCATTGCAATAACCTATATTGAATATGAAAAATTTATTCTCTTTAATACAAATCAAATAAAAAAATAAAAACCTTCGAATTCCAATTGGAAAACATTCCAATTGGAATTTTTTCGAGGTTTTTATCATTTTATTTAACTTGTATTGAAACGAATGAATTTTTCGTAATCGATATGAGTTACTGTAATGATAGTCCAACGTTTTACAAAAAATAAGTCAGAAATATTGGAAAATAATGCAAACTTTGATGTCGCATGTCTCCATAACTATTGATGTCATAATTCATGATAGCCTGAAAATGTACGACTCATAATCAAGGCAGGAATATAGTCCCGCGAGGTTATTAATGTTTTCCAAATAACCCTGTATAAATAGAAAGAAGGCAGAAGTAAAGTTCTTTGGACAGATTTTTAACAAGTTCTCAAACCTGCTGATTCTCAATCAGCTCAAAATAGGAAAATATGATTTTCTAAATTTTCATTTATTTCTTCTATTCGCTCTTGTATTTATGTATTTTAGTATCAAGCAGTGCAATTTAATTGAAAGATGGAATCCTTCTATTGAAATTAAAGGCCGCATTGAGCAAACTCAAGCAACCTTTACCCGCATAAAAAACATTTTATTTGTATCCAAGTGAAAGAATTTTTAATATTTGATACAAGTTACTCAAATGACTATCCAATTTTTCATAGAAAAAATTTGGAAACATTGTAAATATCACCAAAAAAAAACGATTGTTTTTTTCACATCAATATTCTTACGATTTGTGCTTTTAAAAAATAGGACTAACTTGCTGGTCTGGAGTGAGGTTCAAACCCACAATCTTTGGATCACGAGGCGAGAATCTTAACCACGAGACCAACAAGCTACTCATTGTCTTTGCCTCGCTTATCTGCATAACTATTTATATAAGGAAATTGTTGCGTGGAAATTTTTGACTCATAATTTAGTTTATACGTCTTTCAAAGATAATCTTTCACTTGTGGTGAAATAATTAATGAATAAATTTATTATAATGAATTTATTCATAATTTAGGTAGGAATCATGTTGGGTACTTTAAACTAGTTTTCATATTTTTTATTTTTTATTTATTTATTTAACGCCCTTATGGGCTTTTACAATATACAGAATTTTTTTTTTTAAATAAAATAAGAGAGTTAAAATTAAATAAAGTTAAAAGTTACAATAATAATAGTTAAAAAAAAATAATAATAATACAGAAAAACATAAAAACATAAGATAAAATAATAATAAAGTTAAAGGTAGAAATAATAATAGTTAAAGGTAAAATAGAAAGATTTATTGTCCATTTCCATTTTGTTGGGATGTAAACAATTGTATCAGCTTTGTCCTATAAACAGTTATACTATCAGCAAAAATGTCAGCCGCCTCTGCATGCTCATTCCCTAATGAGTGTAATCTGGGAATTACAGAGTTTGCTAATGCATTAGTTCTGACACTTAATAGAACAATGCACTGTCTCTTGATAACCTCGATGAAGCATATAAGTCGATCAGACTGTTCTGTACATATGGGTACCATAATAGTGGTATTATGACAAATGGATCAATCGAAAAAAAAAATGTTTTTTGTCGTTCTGTTGATGCGGTTTCCATATTATTGATGACACGTTTTCGTATTTGACATGACGTAAAACGAAAAAAACGGTTTAAACATACCTACTAGGGCTTTTGAATACCGGATTTTTTCAGTACCGATATTAATACCAAATATTTTTTCTCAATACCGGGATCTCGGGATATTCTTTTTGGAAGTAGGTATTTCTCTAGAAGGTATTTTCTCAAGTGAATAAAACAAACAAGTTTTTCATGCAAAATCATTATTTATTTAAAATAATAATTACGTGTCAGTTAGATCAGTATTTTATTAAGATAATTCGTGTTATACAAATTATGACCTAAATTCCGACAATAATCAGTTTTGTCTCTATTTCAAACTAATCATATCTTTAAAAAACATTACAAAAATAGCCTAAATCATTTCTGTAATAATAATCATCTCGACAATGAAGGGTTTTTAGCCTATAATAAAGGTAATCAACATACATCAAGCCAACAAATGTTTAATAACAGGATTCTGGTAATAGACAATTCAGTACCGGTATTGAAAAGGTCTTAAAAAAGTCCAGGATCTCGGTATTGGCTGATTCTGGGATCCCGGTATTGGAAGCCTTAACATATAGGTACACGTTAAGGTGTTTAAAAACATTTTTATCGCGGCACACTATATATACTTTCAAGAGCAAAAGTGTATAAGTATACAAAAAGTATTTTTTTATTTTTCACTCAAATCAATTTAAGGAATTACTACCATTGATCAATCTTTCGAAAATATGCGCCATTTAAGGCAATAATTGCTTCAGACCAAACGTGTCACTGCAGGTTGAATACATCCCTCTAGCGACCCCCGTGGTATTTAAAAAAAAATAGTGATCATATTTAAACATGTTGGTGAACAGTTAGAATTTTCGAGAAATAATACCTTTTGTTTTTAGACTGAATTTACGATCATGCCATATAATGGCGTTAGCAAGAGAAATGATTTAAAAAAAAAAACAGAAAATAACATCTGTGGTATCTGTCTGTAGAGCGAGTTTCTTTTGATTCACACTTCGATGATGAAGTTTCCTCGGAAACTTGGAGGATGGTTACTGCCCTCGAAAATCAAGGATCAGAAAGTTCTTCAAAGCGAGCAACCCTCAAAAATGCTCTTTTTGTGGTTAAAAACTTAGTAGATTTGGTTGCAAATCATATGTATACTGATTTTTTTTAACAAAATCACCGTTTCGTGTGATTTGACGAAATATGTTAGGAAATGGAAGGACGATGATAAATACAATAATGCTAAGACTTTTGTACATTCTAAGAAAGTTTTAAATGATGTGGTAGAGAGAGGAGAAGTTCTCGTGGAAGTATCATCGGTGGTGTGAATAGATCGTCTTAACTCTACCGATGAAGAGCAGAAGCAATATTTACTTAAATATTTATTGTATTATTTGTATGTACCTACTTATATTTTATTGATTACGTGTTTACGTGTTTTGGAAAAAACTTTCCATCGTCAGGCTGTTTTATAAATGTCGAAATATCAAAATGAATGAATGAATGTCTTTTGTTTTTTAAAATTATATGAAAAATTTTTTTTTAGCATTCTTGCTGAAATTTTTGATTACACACAATTATTGGATTTTTTTTTAGAATTGGACTAGTAATTAAATTTAATTGATTATTAATAATATTTTGTTTACTATTACATGCTTTACTAATTACTAATGAATCTAAAGTATTCTATTTCAGACCAAAATTATTTATGTGTAAAATAGAAAGCCCTAAATTTTTATCAAAACCGTGATCATTTTCTAATAAATGATTTGCAAATTTAGAAATAAGAAAAAGCAATTACTCATGGCGGGAAAAGATTATTGACGAAAATTTCCAGGCTCAAAAAAGTTCTCGTTGACATTTTATATTTCTTCTTCTTCTTCTACCCCTTATCCTATTGGGTCGGGGTCCCTGCGCCGCATAGGAGGTTCCAACTTTTCCTATCTTGGGCTTTGCTCTCACCCGAATTTAGTTGCAACCTCGCTTCGCAGCAGTCCTCCAACTGTTTCCGCCAGCTCCTCCTATGACGACCCCTTGGTCTTCTGTCTTCTAGTCTTGCCTGGAGTATCCGCTTTGACATCATCTTAAATAATTATCTATTATTCCTTTTATTAATTTTTTAAATGTTCATGTAATTATTTCAATCTAGAGTTTACCTAAATTATCGTAAAAAATTACTTTAAATAAATTTTTACAGTTGAAATACCAAGTTACATTTCTTAGTTAAGACTTACATTTTCACCACTGGTAGTAACCCCTAAAAGTCCTTAATAAAACCTGAAAAACTACTGTGTAGGTTTTTAGGCATATGAAAACATGAAAGGATGCCTGATAGAAAAAAATATATCTAAAAAGTTTCATACATTTTTGAAGCACCCTAATAAATATATAATATTGTGAGAGATGTATTATTAGTGTTCTTAGAATTTATATGAAATAATTAGGCATTCTAAACAAACGGTTAGGCGTAAAGGTAGACGAATCATAACGTATCAAAACAAATATTTAATTTAAACCACTAATCACGACTAGCTTCGGGCAAAATTATAGGTTGGTACACATGAGTACGTAATATTAATTACTATTAATAACAAGTTACTATATGTTAATTTATAGTTATACAAAGGTAGATCTAGAATTTCATGTTGTTTGTCATAATATTATGATCATTAATCTTGTTATCATAGACTTAACATAGTTATTTAATTAAAATTATTAGATAATGTCATATACAATTGACAAAATTTTGATTTCGACGTGTATAACTATAAATGATTAATTTAACCAAAATTCGTATCATATAAGCCTCTTTGACTCAGTTAACTGATTTAGAATTTCATTTCATCATCGTTTTTTGTACACATTCTTTCTGATTGCAGTGGCATCGAATCCGTTTTAATTATATTAAATTTAATTAAAAATTAAACCGCTTAAATCAAAGCGATTTATGTAAGGACATCTAAATTTGGTCCCCTAAAATAGAAGGGAAATGAATGAAAAGATTATAATTAATTAATGTTTTTATTTTATCACGAAAGCCAATGATCTCAAATTTAACTAGAGCACTGTTATTTAATTCAAACTAATTTTGCATTTGCGAAACACTAGAATATTCTCATGTCTGTCATCGCACTTATACATTACCAAAACCTCTGGTAGGTATTTTATTTACTTCGCTCGTCGATAAAACGCGCACCGGATTGCCGCTGGTTTCACTTTTATGGTGTTGCTTCGCTGTCAACGTCGCCCTTTATACGAATAATGTCATTTCGCGAATGTTCGTGTATGACCGATTGATTTATATTTCTTTATAATGATTCTTAGACATTCCAGATCCAAGTGCAAACGTGTAAGTACCTACTCAATTATACGACATTTTTCTTGATAACTGGTCTAATGACAATATTTACTGTAAAGAAAATAGTTTATGGCATGTTCGTTTTTGTATTTTTTCTTACTTGCCTCGTGGGACTTAGAAGTCCATAACCGTAGCTGTAACGACAATAGAGCGCCATTTGTTCATTGACGTCGCATTTTGGTAGACTTTGCTGTGTAGTGTACTCCTTTTTCTCTTCCAGATATGTTTTGACTTAATTCTGCAGTGATAATATTAGCTCTGTGCATATAATCAGATTCATCTTAACCTGTAACATGTCTCCATGCTTTAACTTTCTACATGATATCTGGGGATGTTTTGCGTCATTCCCAAAGTTCCAGAATCTGTAACCTCTACCGATCTCGATAGTTTATCTCGAATTGGGCAGCAAATATTACACTGGACTTTATTTTCGAAGACCTTAGAAGAGTATAGTAGATAAAAAAAAATATAGAATACAGATACCAATAAGAACGTTCTTAGGTTTTCACGGCCACTCAGAATCTTCTAGTTTGTGTCTTCTATTATGCCGTGTTATCATCTCATGATGGACCCTGCAATGGGATTCGTCGGCCAGAAAGCTTGTAAAAACACGACATAATACCCCAGAAGACACAAACCAGAAAATTCAGATACCAATGTAGGGAAAGTATGAAACATGGCTAGAATTTTAATAATAAGCCATCCACAATTTCGTAAGTATATTTATAATAATTTGGTGACCAATTATAATATAATTTAACATTCCCTCTTGGAATCTACGCACCAAATATTAATACAAAATAAATATTAATTTTGATCCGTAGAAACATTTATTTCAACTTCACTATTCGAGAAATTTTGTATTGAAAAGATGAATTCGGAGTGATATCGAAATCAATTTTATTTATGGTGTGAATGCGTAAAGTAGTAAGGGATGCGAATCTAATCTGGATTCGCCTTCGGAAAGGCTATGGATGGAGCCCTTCGCCTTACAGTACATAATCATGAAAAAGGTTGTTTAAATATAAATCCATTTATATACCTTTTTATATTAGCTCACACTACCAAAGATTACTCTCAATGATTAAAAGTTGATTACTTTTTACATAAATTATATAAAATACAAAAATCAGGTAATATATTACATTTTAAAATAAACGTTTCTTTTATGTAATACGCAGACATACATAGAATATTTAAACACCGTAAATCCTATCATTTGTTTAATCCAAGGTTCTGTCTTAAAATATGTTATGGTGATCTTATCTCCCGATCTTTTCTTATGGGATTTTATGTCATAAATTTACACGCTGGATGAGGTTTTGGATCAATATATCGAGTGTGGAAAGCCAATAAAGCAAAATAAAGCTATGTCAATCTGATTTTGTCAAAGTTTCTTTTATTACTAAAGAATTTTCATATTTGTTTATCCAATACACATAAGGAAATCTTTTAATAATAAAAGAAATATTGATAAAATCTGATTGACAAAACATTATTTTGCTTTCCTGTAAAGTTCGAAATAATCACTAACGCCCTTTTGTCTTCTATCTATAGTTTTCTGGGATACTCTGCCGTGTATATGTGACCTCTCTGGCCAACGTTTCGGATCCCATTGCAGGGTCCATCATCAGCACACACCCATCACATCAGCCCTGATGATGGGCCCTGCAATAAGATCCGAAACGTCGGCCAGAGAGGTCACATATACACGGAAGAATATCCCAGAAAACTATACACGGAAGATTCTGAATGGCCGTGAAAACCTAAGAACATTTTTAACGCCCTTTTGGCTTTCTACCCTCTAAAGTCTATATATTCTATATCTGTACTATATATTTTATAAACATATTCTTATGCTGCATTCATTAGCAAGGGTGATGAAATCGTAATAAAACTAATCGATTTGAAAACTTCGCAAAGATTGTCATCGTGAAACAACAGGATTTTAACATAATACAAGTCGTTTCAAACCATGGTTTGGACATGGTATTGTAAGCCATAACTTTTAAATATTAACACTTACACGTCACATCAGTAACACCATCCTTGATGATGCCTTCAATAGAATCCGAAACATTGGCAGTATAAGTAAGGTACGTGTCAGATGAACCAATAAAATGCTATCCTAATTTTTTAAACGGCGGATTGGTGAAAAACGCAAAAATGTATGCTTTTTTGTTAACATTTAGTATTACTACTGATAAAAAAACCAACCCTCAAACTTTAGATTTCTAGGATTTGTTGCAATGTTTCAAATCGTAATGTATGTGTCTAAAAACAAAACTTTTGTCCAAAAGTTTTTCATCTTATAATGATTTAAGGGAGAGAAGAAAATACGGCCGAGTGAAGGAATCGAGCGAAATTTATTAAATCAGGCTGTGTAGGTCTTTTCAATACATCAAAGCCTTAGACTTGTAATATTTATATATACTTTTACAGACAGCTTTGCATCAAGGCGAGAATTTCTTTTGAAATAGTTTAATATCAGATGTAAATAAACGAAAAAATGTACGGAACTGTATACTATTGGCTACGGTCGCCTTGAAAGTACTACTTATCCGTCTACAAGCTGGCTTAAAGGGCGTTTTCATTTATGGAAGTAGGCTTGGAATACGTTCCCCAGATTATTTTTGAGAACCTGTGTCATATTCTCTTGGACATCAGTTATTTGAGAAAATCTTCGCATATCACTCTTAGGATAATTTGAAGAAGGTTGAGTCATCGCTTTTTGGCAAGAAGTCTCTCAAAGAGGGCGCACTGCTATTTATATCAATTTCGATTGTTCATTTTTGCAAAGCTCACACAAAAATATTTTTCATCTTACTAATAATAAACTTGGTTTAGAGTGGATCCATCACTAGTGTGTATGTCTATCATGGATTCCAGGGTATGATGTTTTCAAAGTTTCCGATATCTGGTTGTATAAGTGACCCCACATTTAAAATTTCGCCATAGAATCAACTTTAATTTGTAAAGGGCTTATTTTGAGTTGTTTATTTAAATAAAAATGAGAAATTTTAAAGATATTCAAGCGTTTCAATTGGTAGTTATAGGTACAGAACTAAAAAAATCAAATATTTTACTTGTATTTAAATTCGTTGTTTGTTTCCATTAAATCAAGCTCCACCCCTGGCTACCCCCCCCCCCCCCACACATAACCCACCCACCCCTATCAGTACCTTAGATATTTTAGTTTTTATTCTCACCTATAGATGAGAACATCTGTAATTCTTGAAACTAGCCGTGTATAACTGAAACTTAAAAAGTGGTCTTATACAAGTATTTTATTTATATATAAATTACCATGTCATTCCACAAAGATAATGGGATCAAACATAATAATTTCGTTGTCTGTCTGTCTGTCTCCGTAACTTCGGGCAACGTCTGTAATTTCGTTCGAATTTACGGCTAAAAAACAAATTAAGTAGCCGGAGATGGGTCTTGAACCTCGGGCTACCAAGCCGGCCGCTTCATGTACGTTGCTACGGCCACCTCTTCATGGAGCGCCAGCCAAAAAGGAGCTATAAATAAACTGTAAACTGGGGCTTTGCAAAGACGTGAACCAAGTTTCCGTCATATTTGAAGGGTTGCAGCTAGTTTACACTAAACAGAGAAAAAGATCTTCCAAGAGAGGGTTAAGGTACTGATACACATGCTTATTAGTGGCACGTGAGCATGCGCAGTATTGACCTTCTGTAGGCCTTGCTTATTAGTGGCTTGTGCGTACGCATATTGCTAGTAATAAGCATGCTCATTAGTAGCAACCGCCGGTTGATTTATGAGCATGCTAGTGTCATTCACCATGAGAAGGGGAATCTTTTGAGCACGTGTGAAAAGGCTTGCTTATTATGAGCATGCTTATGTCATTCGTGGGCTTCGCGGCTAGTATTATCAATGCGATCTTCTCAGTCCGCGACAGATGAAACAAATATGGGGCGTTGGGGAGATGATAAAACATTACTTTTCGTGACTTATCATAGGAATCACGAATGTCTGTAGAATACTCGGTCACCGTTGTGTAAAAATAATATAGCAAGAAATAATGTTTATAAAACTTTATTATAAGTCATGAATGATTCAAATCATACAATAAAAATTATAAAAACCATAATCAAAAATGTGCGGATGGGAACTGTTTTGATTTATTGGTTCACTTGAATTTTCTATTTCAGTTTGCAAAGTTTCCATTTTGAACAAGAGCGTCTCTATTCTATGACAAGAGCATTCCACTAATAAGCATTCGTGTTTGATTGTTAGCTTTGGACATGCTTATTTATGAGCATGCTTAAAATAAGCATGCTAATAATGAGTAAGTGTGTACAGTTGTTAGAACATGCTTATTAGTGGCATGCTCATTAGCGTGCCACTAATAAGCTTGTGTATCTGTACCTTTAGACATTATTATCACAATGTCTTCACCCTTAATTGAGAATGTCGATTAACGGGCACGCAGACCGCGCCATAAATTTGAATATTATTTCAAAAAATGTAAAATGATTTAACCTTCCGCATGCAAATGCGTGTTTACTCCGGGCAAACATCACACGTTTTTATACGCGCGCTAAAAAGTGTACTTAGGCCTCAAAGTTCCGCTTTTCAATAAGCGCCGGCCTTTATCATTGTTTTTTTTACGATTTTATCATTTTTATTGCCCTCCGCCGGCCAGTGGGGGCCTGGGCGGCGTCACTCACAAAACCCGCTGTGTATAATTAAACAGTTATCATAAAAGTGTAAAGCCAATAAAATTTTGCGGACGGTGCGAGGCAGGGGCGGGGGGGAATGGGGGTGGAGGGTCGAAAAACAATAAACAAAGCGAAACTTTGTTGATTTTTTAGTGTTACAGTTGTTAATTTTTTGGTTTTAATATTTTTCCACGGCCTCGCCGTATAATAAAAATATTATTAGCAGTACATTGTGTATCGTTTTGCGGTCGGCTTGAATTTCTTTGGTGATTTTGGTAATATACGGAACAATTTACAATTAAAATTTAACGATATTTCGCTGTTTTGAGTTGGTGAGATTTTATTAAATGCCATCTTCTAATCGTTCAACATTAGCCCTCTGTCTTCGGTGCTCTTCATTCGTGGTACTTGCCGCTCAACTGATGTAGTCGTCAACATTTATTCTGCAAACTTAATTTGTGATCTCGACTCTAGAACTTCTTGCAAATTGAGTATGCATAAATTTTGGGTTGACTATTTTAATTAGGTTCTCTGGCGAATTTGTTCGCTAAACCTTTTTATTAACCTTCATAGGGGCTTCAAAAATACTAACGGTACCGTCCCTCGGGTCAGATTTGACCGAGTAGTATAATTATAGGGAAAAATGGATCAAAACTTCTTAGTTTTGCCTTTTTATTTTTAATTACGTCTGTCTTATGTATTTATAACCAACATTATATAAAATATAATATCAAATTAAAGTATTTACTACATAAACGCAATCAATTAGAAAGAAAATAATTAGAAAAAAAATAATCTTTATTACATGTGCATAAAACCATTGTATTAGAATGTTGTTTACGTATAATTTTTTTACACATCAAACAGATCACAAAAGCCACATGAACATGATCCTATAAACAAATCGGATCTAATTACCTCAATTCTAATGAACGATAACCAGACAAAACGTTTTGTGCGTTAAAAATTAACTTGTTATTACCTGTGGGTCAAACTTGACCCGAAGACCGTTAGAGTAAAAAAGTTCATACCCACAATAACATAAGTTTAAAAAAAAGATTAATTTGAAAATAAGCTTAAGACAGCAATTAAATAAAAGTCATAAAATATCAATATTTAAAAACCGTTAATTTTCGAGAAAATTGCTTATTCATCCCAAAATGGGTCAAAATTGACCCGAAGACCTTACGAAGGTTAAGACATTGATTTCTATTTGGCATTAATGGTGAGTGTCTATCTTGGCTCAGAATATATATGCATTAGAAGCATATAGCTGCTGGTGGTTATTGTGTGCTATTCAAGCGAACTCATTTATTCTTCAAAATGTCTTCCGCTTTGGTCCTATTGGATATGATCTATATCTCTGATTTCTGCGATACCTGTTTGTTTCTAAAGTTTGTTTTTATTTCCTAGATGATTCATATTCTAGCAGTATAACGAGAATAGTTATTTATTTAGATAAATCTTACCGTTTAAATGCTGATACAGTTTGGCCGTTATATAAAAAAAATTCTATCACTTATTTAAAAATTATATACGTGAAATAATTTCATAAAACTGACATGTGTTAACTAGATAAATATACAACATAATAGATAAACGGCCTTCAGATTAAAGACATCAGGTGTTTGCAAATGTTGATATACTTAACATTATTCAAATTAAAATAAAACTATTCTAAGACCAACCTTCATTTTAGTATCGTCAAAATTAAATAGTTTTTATTATGAGAAAAATAGCCTAAAAATGTATTAGATATTTTTATTTTAATGTAATTCAATATAGTAGGTAGGTACATCATTGATTTTTTTATTTATTATTTATTTATTTTATTTATTTATTTCTTTTAAATTTATTTATACATATTAATGGAGGTAGTTGCTTCACTAGACAATGTCTGTTCCGAAGCAACTAACTGTACAGTTTATTTTAAGTTTGGACATTAGCAAGATATAATAAATATAATATATATATATATATTAGAGAATTATACATTTAGACATTGTATATAGGGAGTAAAATCATTCAAACAGAAGCCAACAAAGCGGTTACCAAATGTAGGCAGACTACAAAACGAAAGCAATGTGTCATATTTGACAGCTTTAATTTCATTGCAAAACAATTTTGTGACTCTATTAATATGGACTGTATTGATATGGCTATATTAATATGGATGACACATTGGTCTCATTTTTTGTCCTACCCACACCAAAGAGCCACCTTGTTATTTTCTGCTTGAATTCATGATCACTTCTTTCTGAAGTAATATCAGTCTGTATAATTCTTCTAAGCTGTCGATATTTGCAAATCAAAGTGGTTTCACATTTCAAAAGCGTAGAATCACTCAGCCACTTTATTAAACAATGGAAATAAAGAGTGAGATTTGACTTGGAGGTCACGTGGTAGTCCACGTGCAATTGCATGCAAAGTGTAATAAAATTAAAAAAAATGCCTCTTTATACATATATGTATACAAATAAAAATAAAAACCCATCTGTTAGTTTAACAGTGGTAAATTATTATTTATTAATGTTTTTACTACACTATTAAAATTAGTAAATTTCATTCGCGGTATAAAACTAAAAAAGTAGTATTATTATTACTCTTATTCTCATATTGACAAGTTGTGATTGATATTAATACACAAGGTTGTACTGTGTAGTAAATATTTTTATGTAAATTAATTTTTTTTATACATTTTGTATACACTATGTGTTAGCGCCATAAATTAATTTGTGAACTAGGAAAAAGGTATTCCTTCTCTCCCAGTCCCTACCCATTCCCGAAACAAGCAAGTACTAGAGCCGCTCCACTTTTGAAAATCGAAGCCGCCACAATACAAAAAAACAGCTGCAATCGCAATAGAAAAAAATGTCGGAATAGAAAAAGTGACCGCATAATTTTCCGCTGTGAACTACCGCAAATTGAATCAAAGATTTAATTCTTGACGCGAGTGTTTTACATTGAAATTAACGTGAAACACCTCGCCGCTAGAAGTTTGGAGATATAGAAGAGGCAAGAGGAGAAACGCAAAATCGAAGGAAGAAAGGTGAGTGCTTGCCTTGTTCCCAATTACCCATCACAATATCTCCCAACCATATGGTCCTTCCACCGGATATACCCGCTTCCTAGCTTCCCTTGTATCTAGCATAATTACGATCGCATACCAAACGCATACGTTGACATTCCGCTTATATCTATCGTGATCGCCTCAAAAAACAACCGCATACGCCGACTTTGTTCAATTCAAAACATTTCGTTAAAAACACTTATTTATCTTATAACGCTTATAAAATCACTTGGCGTAGTTACTATTATATTAAAAAATATATTCCCGTTCGTCATATATTTAACTGCGTGAATAATAAATAAATATACTACCTACAAACTCATTTGAAAACTTAAAATTGTACACAAATTACACGCTCGGAAACACGGAGAGCGCCGAACATTGCCGAAGGCACACCACGCTCGGTAATTTCCGCTCGGTTGACGGAAAAACCCGAAGCACGTTTAAAATCAAACGTCGAAGTAATTTGTTATTTATTTCTATTAGAAACGCGTATTATTAATAAAAATTATCAAGATTTAAGATTTTTGAAAACTAAAGCAGGGTTGTCAGAACTAATTGCAACTTTTCGTATTATAAAAATAATATTTTAATTTATTTAAATTTCGATTAATTCTACAGTTTTTAAAAATAATTACAATCAACACATTTCTTCAGTGAATTTTCAAAATGGCTACGCGAAACAAAGATAGTGAAATAAAAAACAAGATACGGATTTTACAAGCTAAAAAACAAAGTTTATTTTCAATGTTGCAGTCCTTATATGACTTAAGTAAACAAGTAGATGAAGAAATAAAACGAGATCTATTTCTCATACGCATACAGTCATTGGAAAATACTAGAAGAGAATACACTGAAGTAACGGACCAGTTAAATATAACGATACTAAGCTGTGATTCTACATATGAACCCGATTTCAAAGATCTCTGCGCGTTCGACGAATTATATTGTCAGATAAAAGCGATACAAGTAGGGCTTACAAAATTAGAAAATCAAAAACCGCTAATAAATAATTACGAAAAAATAAATAGCAAGCTTCCGGCATTAGAATTGAAAAGTTTCGATGGTAATCCAAACCAATGGGTTTTATTTTACGAAAATTTTAATTCGCTAATTCATAAGAATCCGCATCTGTCAAACGCGGAAAAGGTACAATACCTTGTCGGAAAACTTACTGGTAAGGCTTCATTGGTATGTGCAGGTGTCCCGCCTATTGCAGCTAATTATGAGATTCTCTGGAAATCGCTAAAAAATAAGTATCAAGATAAACGTACTCTCGCCACGTTATACCTAGAACAAATTTTAAATTTCAGGGGTAGTCAAACTCCCTCGCAAAACGCATTAGACACGTTCTTAGAAAAATTCTATTCCGCATTTTCCGCATTGAAACAACTTCAATTAGATGATCTAGCTGACTTTACGTTTACACATATCGCGTTATCCAAATTGGATAAAGAAACTGTAACACTTTTTGAACAAGCAAAACGCCATGAAAATATACCGACATTTGAGTCATTGATTACCTTTGTGAAGGAACAAAACCGAATATACACGCTTCGTAACGCAGGGTCTTTTCAAACTAACACTTCAAATTATAATAAATCTTCTACTTCGCAAGTTAATAAAAATTATAATAAAAGACAAAATTATTCTGCGCAATCATTCGTTGTCAGTAACAGCTTTCCTAAGTGTCCTTTTTGTAAAAACGATAATCCTCATCCACTTTATAAATGCGATAAGTTTCTTCTTTTAAATTCTCATCATAGAAATGATTTCGTGAAAAATAATAATTTATGTTTTAATTGTTTGGGCTTTCATAGTGTGAAAAAATGTAAATCGCAAAATAGATGCGCCATCTGCCAGCGAATGCATCACACTAAACTTCACATAGAGTCTTCGATGGCAAATACACGCTTATCGTCTAATGATAATACGTCGCTTAACCGCGCGCAAACATCATCGCCCGCCCCACAATCACAAACGGCAAACGCAGCCGTCGCTTCCAATTTTCCACTCTCTATGCATAGCAATGTAACGTATAACCAGACGCGTCCAAGCTCTTCTAATTCGATTACTCTGTTACCTACTGCGGTAATATACGCTTTAAACGATTCCGGCAAAAGATTAAAAATCAGAGCATTGTTAGACAGTGGTTCTACAAGTCATTTTATTACAAAAAATTGTTGTGATCGCCTTAACCTGAATATTTTAAATTCTCCAGCAACAGTCAGAGGCATAGGGAACTCTGAAAAGCCAGTATTTGGCCTCGCTGATTTGACAATCTATTCGCGCTTTGATGCACACTGCAGATTCAAAATAAACGCACGTGTAATCAGCACAATATCGGATAAAGTTCCAAACGCTTATGTGAACATTCACAAACTACAACATTTGCACGGCCTACCCTTAGCTGACGAAAATTTCCATACGCCCGCGGATATTGATCTTTTAATAGGCAATGAACTATTTCCTTTCTTGCTGGGAAACCAAAAGGTGATGTCATCCGACTCAAATGCAGTCGGGATACAAACCTCGTTTGGCTATGTCATCATGGGAAAAGCAGACTGTGTCGTGCAACCGATTGAACGCGCCCTACACGCAATAGTTGACGAACCTTCTTTAGAAAATTTAACGCAACGCTTTTGGGAATTGGAAAATGTACCGATTAGAAAACATTTAAGTCCTGATGACGCAGCTTGCGAACGAATATTCACCGAAACTTTCACACGCGATGCGACGAGACGTTATACTGTAGCATTACCATTTAAATGCGAACCAACGGAAATTGGTCGTACAGACACAATTGCTAAAATACGCTTTCTTCAATTGGAAAAACGGTTAGATTCTATTCCTGAACTACGCAAGGATTACAATGAAACCATTAAAGATTATATTGACAAGGGTTATATCAATGCGATTGATAACCTCGCACCCGGTCCATGCTATTATATGCCACATCATGCTGTTTATCGCCCGGAAAAATTAACTTCCCGCACGCGAATAGTCGTAAACGCTAGCTGTAAGTCAAGTTCGACTAAATCACTTAATGATCTGCTATATATTGGGTCAAATCTGCAAGTTAGCATCTTTGAGTTACTAATAAATCTTAGGCTCTTCCCGATTGCGCTCTCAGCAGACATCGAGAAGATGTATTTCCAAGTTAAATTGAAACCAGAACATCACCGATTTCAGCGTATATTATTCAGATTCCATCCTAGCGACCCGATCCAAACTTACGAGTTTAATCGCGTTTGCTTTGGGATTTCGAGTTCGCCATATCTGGCAATGCGCGTCATAAGGCAACTAGCAGCAAATGAACGATCTCGCTGGCCCACAGCTGCATGGGCAGCCAAAAAACACTTTTACATGGATGACTACATTTCTTCTGTCGATACGGTTGACAACGCTTACCAACTTCATAGCGATCTAGTCCAGTTATTCATATCTGGTGGTTTCCACTTAGGTAAATGGGTCTCAAACAGTACCGAATTAATGGAAAAAATTCCCGCTGATCTCAAATTGCCGAAGCTCGTTCAATTTGATGAAGAGACTTATACACAAATCGTAGGTCTCCGATGGAATCCTACCGATGATGCATTCCTATTCAAGATTAACGCCGATGTGTGTCAATCGGATAGATGCACCAAGCGCATAATTCTCTCCACAACTGCTAGACTCTTCGACCCTCTTTCTTTGTTAGGTCCAGTTACCACGTTATTAAAATTATTAGTTCAAGAGTGTTGGAAGCAAAATTTTGAGTGGGACGAAAATGCTCCAGCTTACATTGAAAGTCAGTGGCAACAGTTCAAGTCAGAACTTCATTTACTCGAAAAGTTAAAAATACCCCGTCACGTAGGTATTTCGCAGTCTTACTCAAACGTAGCACTCGTCGGTTTTGCCGATGCGAGTGAGAAGTGTTATGGCGCAGTGCTATACATTCGAGTAAACAACAAGGAAGATGAAGCACAAGTCACACTCTTATGCGTAAAGTCTAGAGTGGCTTCACCAAAATGTGTATCTCTTGCAAGGTTAGAACTCTGTGCGGCGCTTCTGCTTTCAAACCTAATAGCATGCGTACGAGATATCATTTGCGAACGCGTTCAGTTAAATAAAATCTTGGCATTTACAGACTCCACAGTTACTCTCTCGTGGATACGCGCCGCTCCTTATAAGTTAAAAACATTCGTTGCAAATCGAATCGCTGCCATAAATGAGAACCTATCGGCTGAACATTGGTTCCACGTGCCAGGTGTTCAAAATCCTGCGGATATAATATCCCGACCTGTTATGCCAAGTCAACTAATTGATAACAATTTTTATTACCACGGTCCCTCATGGCTTACCCGGCCGATGCAAGAGTGGCCTATACAATTCTCTGTTGCTGCTACAAGCTCAAACGAGGAGCTCCCCGAGTCAAAGACCGTGTCACTTCTTGTGCCGTCTAATATTGATGTGCAAGATAACGCTATATACAAATTGGCACAACGAATGTCAAGTTATCTAAAATTCTTACGCGCTTCGGTATATGTCCTACGCTTTTCAAGCATCTTGAAAACACGCGGTTTTATTTCTGCAAACGATTTAGAACTAACAGAGAATTTCATAATTAAATGCATACAACGCCATCATTCCCTGAATACAGACTCTATAGCTTTACGCAAGTTGAACGCATACTTAGATGATATTAAAGTCATTCGCGTTGGTGGTCGACTTAACCAATCACAACTTAGTTCTACACAAAAGCATCCAATCGTTTTGCCTTCTAAATACCACATTGTTCACTTAATTGTTGATTATTATCATACTAAAAATCTACACGCTGGAGCAAGTCTATTATTAGCCTTGCTGAGACAAAACTTCTGGATCCTTTCCGCACGCAACGATTCGAAAACGCGTTAAAAATTGTAATAGTTGTCCTTTTCCGCTTCAGTGATTTCTCCTTCTTGTGTG